>CM062811.1:1186627564-1186795161 GCA_031772625.1 Pinus tabuliformis | reverse complement strand
GGAGAAGCTGTAATTTTGTTGACCTTGTTCCTTTAGGGGTTGGAACAAAACTTTTAGGGACTTAGGAGCCCTTGGTATATGGAAATTTCATGCTTGGAGCTGCAAGGCACAAAAATGTCTATAACAATGACACTTCTACACATGTATTATTACTTTTTTTTAGTGAGTTAGTTGGTAAAATGAGCTGAAAATGGATTCTTAATACTAGATTTGAGCAACCTCCATGATAAAAAGGTTGATCATAGTAAATCATGGGTTTGGAAGCTTGTTTTTGATGCAGGAGCATGAGGCTTGAAGACAAAAGGCTTCAAATTTATTCCAAAAGTACAAAAAAACGTTTTCGAGAAAAGGAGTGGGATCCTTTAGCTATCAATTTACAAGTTTTCTAGATAGGATTTGAGCTAGGATTAAGGGATTGAGTGATTTTGTAATTAATTCAAGTAGTTTAGATTCAATTGAGATTCTCGAGGAGAATATCAACCAGATTAGATATTGTTTAAGATTAGGCAGATTCAATCCAGAGATTAAGGATCTGATTGTTAGAATGAAATGATATTTATGTAAGTTCTGAATGATTGTAATGGGATTTTTTACAGATTTGGCTTGATTTGGCAATATAAGATTAAGTTACAAAAATTGAATCTCTGTGTTTTTTATGTATAATTGGTCAATTCTGGAGGTGTTGCATCCCTCTGATGTATCTCTATGTATTATTGAATTTCAGTTTGGCCTGAAAATTTAGAGTTTTGTATGATCTTGTGTGGTGGCATTTAATTTCTCTTTCACCATATATTAAGTTAGATTGAATGTGTTTCGAACCACAGAGCTTCGAATTACAAATATTAGAACTAAATCAGGCGGAAGTGCTAAAGTCATAGCGGAACAGAGGGAAGCCTGACAAATCATGGTAAAACCGGAAGAAGAGAGAGAGTCATCCGATCTACAGATCCAATAGATCTAACTGTCATTGTGCACCAATCAGCTCATGCAATAGTCAAGGAAGGAAGCCGGTTTATTCAGCAAAGCTGGTTATTTGGTGAGGGAAAAGTTGTAAGTGGTAATACGGGGTGGTCACATCATTGCATTTATCAACCGACATGTAGCACTCGGGTGGAGAGAGAAAATCACTTTATTGGGCGAGTAATCCTCATACAAGTGGCTCACCCAATATCGTTGTTAACCATTGGATCAAGTGTGCTTCGATCAATGATGGAGGATCACCAATTAGTTTCGTTGATCGGGTGAACCATCAACTGTCGGATTGAAGGGTAAGATCAACGACAGAGATTTAACGCGATAACATTTGTGGAAAGCGGGCGTGATAAGGAATTAACCAAAAGTTTGAATTCCTTTTGATTTTGTGGCAATTGAAAGGTTGTTAGGTTGCGTCTAAAATTAAGCAGTTCTACTAATTAAACAGAATAGCTAAGTTTGGAGGTAGATGACTGATATTCCAAAGGAAATCCAAGAAGAAATTCCACCTGAACTTGCAGAAATCGTTTCTAGATTTGAACGATTGTCCATTACACCTGCACTTAGGCTTCCATTTGTGGTATTAGAGCAGCCTACTAACACTGGACAAGATCTCAAGGATGTAGGTTTTAACCCCGTACAAAAATTACCTGCATACGAATTCTAAAACATAGAAAATAAACAATGTGAGAGCATAACACATAAAACACACATATACAGACATTTTCCCTTGGATCCAAAAACTGAGACTACCAACTTGATTTTTCATTATTTTCCTTTCAATGTTACAATACATATTTATACATGCCGAAGCATCCAATACCATGGACTGAAAACCATCGCGTACAAAATCATGTGCGAAAGTCATGCACAAAACCATTGGTAGGTCCGCCCAACCTAATATAGGGTCCAATAACTCGGACTGCATAGAGGGGGGTTACTTGCACCCCTAAAACCCCCTATGACCCTTGCGCTACGCAATCGACACAACGAAGGGGGGGCTCCACACCCCCCGGATCTAACCTCTCGGTTAACTATGTGGGCTAGTTGTGGAAAGATTATAACACAACCCAACATTCTCCCACTTGTTGTTCTCACCCCCCGGATCTAACCTCTCGGTTAACTATGTGGGCTAGTTGTGGAAAGATTATAACACAACCCAACATTCTCCCACTTGTTGTTCTCTTTCCCAGGGGGCCACAAGAGAGCTTAGTCATTTATCCAGCCCTACAACGCCCATTTTTTCTCTACACCAATAGAACTTCCTAGAGCTCACATATTTTCTCAATGCATCTGCAGTATTCTTCAAAGTGTCTACCTTTACCAACAACACCTTTTTGTCTTCTACATATCCGTCACAAAGTGATACTAAACATCAATGTTCTTTGTCTTTGAATGATATGTAGGGTTCTTTGCCAAGAAAATTACACTTTGGCTATCACAATCTGTCCTTATAACTCCCTGTACTAACCCCATACTTGAACACAATCTCTACAACCAAACTACTTCCTTGCTTGCATGAGTGGCTGCCATGTATTCTGCCTCTATGGTTGATAGTGCCACTACAGATTGTTTCTTACTCATCCAACTGACTGCACCTCCAAATAGGTTAAACACATACCCACTTGTAGATCTTCTCTAATCCAGATCTCCAACCTAATCTGCATCAACAAAGCCATGAATATCCAACACTTTGTCTAATCCTAGTCTTCCTTGGCAGCATAAACCATAATCACTAGTGCCACGCAAATACTTGAAAACCCGCTTCATTGTTGTCTGTAGGTTTTTACCCCATACAGAAATTACCTGCATATGAATTCTAAAACATAGAAAATAAACAATGCGAGATCATAACACATAAAGCACATATACACAGAGATTTCCCCTGAATCTCAAAACCGGGACCACTAGCTTGATTTTTAATTATGTTCCTTTCAATGTTATAATACATATTTATACATGCCGAAGCATCCAATACCATGGGCTGAAAACCATCGCGTCCAAAAAACATGTGCTAAAATCATGCACAAAACCATAGGTGGGTCTACCCAACCTAACATAGTGTCCAAAACCAAAATTTTTTGAGGCATTGCCCTGGAGCCCATAAAGTGGGGTTATGGGTACACCTCAAACCCCCTGTGACCCCCCCTTAGAACCTAGGGTTAACTATGTGGGCTAGTCGAGGAAAGAATATAACACAACCCAACATTCTCCCACTTGTTGTTTTCTTTCCACGGGGGCCACAAGAGAGCATAGTCATTTTTTTAGTCCTAAAGAGCGCATTTTCTCTCAACACCAAGAAAACTTCTCAAAACTCACAGATTTTGTCAATGCATCTGCAGTATTCTTCAAAGTGTCCACCTTTACCAACAACACCTTTTTGTCTTCTATCATATCCCTCATAAAGTGATACTGAACATCAATGTGCTTTGTCTTTGAATGATATGCAGGGTTCTTTGCCAAGAAAATTTCACTTTGGCTGTCACAGTCTATCCTTATAGCTCCTTGTACTAACCCCATATTTGAACACAATCTCTACAGCCAAACTACTTCCTTGCTTGCATGAGTGGCTGCCATGTATTCTGCCTCTGTAGTTGATAGTGCCACTATAGATTGTTTCTTACTCATCCAACTGACCGCACCTCCAAATAGGTTAAACACATACCCACTTGTAGATCTTCTCTCATCCAGATCTCCAGCCCAGTCAGCGTCAACAAAGCCATGAATATCCAACACTCTGTCCAATCCTGCTCTTCCTTGGTAGCACAAACCATAATCACTAGTGCCACACAAATACCTGAAAACCCACTTCACTACTGTCCAATGCTCCTTCCCTGGTTTTGACATAAACCTTCTCAATACTCCCAATGCATGTTCAATGTTTGGTATAATAGAGACCATTGCATACATCAGGCTACTGACTACACTTGCTTATGGAACATGAGACATGTCCTCTTGCTCTTCTTGTGTCTTGGGACACTATTCAGCAGATAACCTGACACCTATAGGAATAGGAACCTTCACTAGTTTACTATCCTGCATATTAAACCTCTGCAATATTTTCTCGACATACTTCCTCTGCTTTAACCAGAACCTCCTCTTTGCCCGATCTCTTTTAATTTCCATGCCCAAAATATAGTTTGCAGCACCAAGATCTTTCATGTTAAATTTGGAGGACAATTGGGTCTTCAAATCCTAGATAATTTCTTTGTCATTTCCAACCAACAACATATCATCCACATACAAGACCAGATAAATAACACAGTTACCAATTAATTTCAAATACACACAGTGATCTGCTTTGCTTCTGGTGAAGCCAAGTCCCCGTATAAATGTATCAAATTTATGATACCACATCCTTGGTGACTGTTTTAACCCATATAGAGACTTCTTTAACTTGCATACCAATTCTTTCTTACCCTTCACTGCAAAGCCCTCAAGTTGCTTCATGTAGATCTCCTCTTTCTAGATCCCAGTGAAAAAATGTTTTCTTCACATCCATCTGTTCTACCTCAAAATCAAAAGTAGCAGCAACAGATAAAAGTAATCTAATAGAAGTTACCTTGGCAACAAGAGAAAAAATATCACCAAAATCAATTCTCGACACCTAGGAATAACCTTTTGCCACCAACCGAGCTTTGTATTTCTCCACTTTTCCTTCTACATTTGTCTTCTTTTTGAACACCCATTTGCTACCAATGGTTTCCTTCCAACCGGCAACTCCACCAAATTCGAAGCCTCATTTTTGTGCAAAGATGCCATTTCATCAACCATGGCCTCTTTCCAAAGTTTTCCATCCTTTGAATCTACTGCTTCCTTCACAGTTCTGGGATCATCATCAATAATAGATAAAGCAACATTTGAATAGAAAGCAGATGGAATATACCTTTCTGGCTACCTTCTTTCTTAAACTGATCTTCTCACAACCGGAGTTTGTGGCTCTTCATCTTCTAATTCCTCCTCTGTTTTAGAGTCTGATTCTTCCTCCTTTAGCTCAAACTCTATCTTCTTAGGTTCCTTTGGTTGGACTTCATGTTTAATAACATCTTTCACTTCTCTGAACACCACATCTCGACTGTACACAACCTTCCTTGTTACTGGATTCCAAAGCTTATAACCCTTTAAACCATCCTTATACCCAATAAAGATGCACTTTTCAGATTTACTATTCAACTTGGTTTGTTTCTACTTTGGAACATGTACATATGCACCACGTCCAAATACCCTTAGATGTGAAAGAGAGGGTTTCTTACCAGTCCATACCTCTTATGGAGTCTTATCCTCCAACGATGATGAAGGTGACCTGTTGACGAGGTAACATGCAGTATCCACCACATCTGCCATAATTCCTATCCTAACCCAAAACCACTGAGCATTCTTCTTGCCCTTTCCATCAACGCATTGTTCATTCTTTCTACAACTCCATTTTGCTAAGGTGTATATGGAGTAGTCTTCTGCCATGCTATACCACATTTCTTGCATAATTCTTCAAATTCCTTACTGCAAAACTCTCCACCATTATCTATCCTCAACACCTTTATCTTCTTCTCTGTCTGGTTTTCCACTAGAACCTTAAATTCTTTAAAGCTATCAAAAACATTAGATTTCTTCTTAAGGAAATATATCCATGTATTCCTTGAGAAGTCATCTATAAATGATACATAGTGCACAGACTTACCTAGTGATGGAACGTTCACAGGTCCAAACACATCACTATGCACAAGCTCTAATATATGTTTCGCCCTCTTACCACCAGAGGGGAAGCTCACCCGATTTCGCTTCTCGTATACGCAATTTTTACAAATCAAAATCCAGAGAGCTATTACTCATACCTTCTACCATGCCTTTACCATGAAGTATTCGAAGGCCCTTCTCTCCAATATGTCCAAACCTTTCATGCCACATCATGGTCTTTTCTCCAAAGACCACTAGATTTTCTGCTGCACTTTCAGGAACCAAGGAACTATTGCACCCATCAACAACAGTGCTACCTTGCAGCTTATACAGAGTTCCAATCCAAACTCCACACATCAATATCAGTGCTCCCCGAACCATATTGTAGGTATCCTTCTCAAACACTATTTTTACACCTGCATCATTCAGCTTGCTAACAGAAATCAAATTTCTGGCTAATGCAGAAATATGTAGAACACTCAAAAGTGTTCTAACCCTTCCACCTTGCAGCTTCAACTTTACTTTTCCACGACCAATGATTCTAGCCTTCCTGTGATTCCCCAATAAGACATCACCACCATCATATTTCTCATACTCACAGAACCACTCTCTAAGGGGAGTGAAGTGAAAGGATGCACCTGAGTCAATCAACCATGCCTCATGATCTACATGTGTACTTGAAGAAGCCAAGTGCACATCCCCACCTTCATCTAAGGTGGTTTTTGCCTCTACAGAAGGAGTCTCATCAGATCCCTTTCTTTTGTTAGGAGCTTTATACTTGTAATCCCTTTTGAAGTGGTCTTCCTTTCCGCATTTCCAGCACACCACCTATACAGGTTTTCCTGGAGATTTAGATCTCCCTCTAGATTTAGATCTCCCACTCGATGACTTATTTTTGTTTCTATTCTGGGACCATCCTCGTACAGACAAGGCATCACCATTTTGGCTCTCCATATTTTTCTGTCTCATCTCCTCCATCAGCAAGGCTGAGACTATTTCATCAAACTGCAAGGTAGTTGCATTGCTACCTATTGAAATAACCAGACTATCCCACGAATCTGGTAGAAAACACAACAAACTGATGCGCTTATCATCATTTGAAATTTTAATATCAACAGAGGCCAACTGACTTACCACAGTATTAAATGCATTCAGATACTCTGTCACCGAGTCTCCATCTTTCATCCTCAGGTTATACAGTTTTTTCCACAATAACAGTTTATTCACCAGAGACTTAGATTGGTACAAAGTCCCTAACTTGTCCCACAAAGCCTTTGCTGTAGCTTCCCCTGATACATTAAGCAATATTGAATCTGAGACGCACAATCGTATTGTGCTCTTTGCCTTCCGATCCAACTTCTTCGATTCTTTATCGGACACTCCCATTGGTTTAGTACCCAAATCTACCGCGATCCACTGATCTTTGTCCACTAATAGATCCTCCATCTTGAGTCTCCACAACTCAAAACTCTGACCATTAAATTTCTCGATCTCTGTCTTTCCATTGATCGCCATCTTCTTTCACCACCAGAATCGATCTCGCAGATCTCCCACTAAACAGGCTCTACCATAGGCCTGAGCAAAACCCATCAGCAACAAAGGTGTCCCCTTGAAGCCAAAATAGGTCTGATTCAAATATAGGTTTTACCCCATACAAAAATTACCTGCATACGAATTCTAAAACACAGAAAATAAACAATGTGAGAGCATAACACATAAAACACATATACACAAAGATTTCCCCTAGATCCCAAAACCAGGACTACCAGCTTTATTTTTCATTATGTTCCTTTCAATGTTATAATACATATTTATACATGTCTAAGCATCCAATACCATGTACCGAAAACTATCGCGTCCAATACCATGGACTGAAAACCATCAAGTCAAAAAAACATGTGCAAAAATCATGCACAAAACCATAGGTGGGTCCGTCCAACCTAACATAGCGTCCAAAACCAAAATTTTTTGGGGCACTGCCCCGGACCCCATATAGGGGGGTTACGGGTACACCTCAAACCCCCTGTGAGCCCCCCTTCTAACCACCGGTTAACAACATGGGCTAGTCATGGAAAGAATATAACAAAACCCAACATTGTCCAATGTTCCTTCCCTGGTTTTGACATAAACATGCTAAATACTCCCATTGCACGTGCAATGTCTAGTCTAGTATAGACCATTGGAATAATCAGGCTACCAACTACACTTGCATATAGAAGATGGGACATGTCCTCTTCCTATTATTGTGTCTTGTGAAACTATTCAGTAGATAACCTCACACCTACAAGAATAGGAACCTTCACCAGTTTACTATCCTACATATTAAACCTCTGCAGTATTGTCTAGAAATACTTCCTCTGGTTTAACCAAAGCCTCCTCTTTTCCTGGTCTCTTTTAGTTTCCATGCCCAATGTATAGTTTGCAACACCAAGATCTTTCATGTCGAATTTCGAGGACAATTGGGTCTTCAAATCCTAGATAATTTCTTTGTCATATCCAACTAGTAACATATCATCCACAAACAAGACCAGATAAATAATACGATCACCAATTAATTTAAAATACATATAGTGATCTGCTTTGCTTCTGGTGAAGCCAAGTCCCCGTATAAATGTATCAAATTTCTGATACCAAATCCTTGGTGATTGTTTTAGCCCATATAGAGACTTCTTTAACTTGCATACCCTTTCTTTCTTACCCTTCACCACAAAACCTTCAGGTTTCTTCATGTAGATATCATCTTCTAGATCCCCATGAAGAAATGTTGTCTTCACATCCATTTTTTCTACCTCAAAATCAAAAGCAACAACAACAAATAAAAGTAATCTTATAGAAGCTACCTTGGCAACAGGAGAAAAAATATCACCAAAATCAATTCTTGGCACCTGGGAATAACCTTTTTCTACCAACCAAGCTTTGTATTTCTCCACATTTCCTTCTGCATTTGTCTTCTTCTTGAACACCCATTATTGCCAATGGGTTTCCTTCTAGCCAAAAACTCCACCAGATCCCAAGCCTCATTTTTGTGAAAAGATGCCATTTCATCAACCATGGCCTTTTTCCAGAGTTTTTCATCTTCTTAATCCACTACTTCCTTCACAGTTCTTGGATCATCATCAGTAATAGATAAAACAAAATTTGAATAGAAATCAGATGGACTATACCTTTCCAGCTGCCTTCTTTCTCGAACTAATCTTCTCACACTCGGAGTTTCTAGCTCTTCATCTTCTAATTCCTCCTCTGCTATAGAGTTTGATTCTTCCTCCTTAAGCTCAAACTCTATCTTCTCAGGCTCCTTTGGTTGGAATTTATGTTTAATAACATCTTTCGCCTCTCTAAACACCACATCTCGATTGTACACAACCTTCCTTGTTACTGGGTTCCAAAGCTTATAACCCTTTAAACCATCCTTATACCCAATAAAGATACACTTTTCAAATTTACTATCCAACTTGGTTATTTTTTCCTTTTCAACATCTACATATGCATCACATCCAAATACCTTCAGATGTGAAAGAGAGGGTTTCTTACCATTCCATACCTCTTGTGGAGTCGTACCCTTTAACGTTGATGAAGGTGATCTATTGACCAGGTAACATGATGTCTCCACTGCCTTTTCCCATAATTCCTATCCTAACCTGACACCACTGAGCATGCTTCTTTCCCTTTCCATCAATGTATTGTTCATTCTATCTGCAACTCCATTTTAGTCAAGTGTATATGGAGTATTCTTCTGCCATGCTATACCACACTTCTTATAGAATTCTTCAAATTCCTTGCTACAAAACTCTCCACCGTTATCTGTTCTCAACACTTTTATCTTCTTGTCTATTTGGTTTTCCACTAGAGTCTTCAATTCTTTAAACCTTTCAAAGACTTCAAATTTCTTCTTAAGGAAATATATCCATGTATTCCTTGAGAAGTCATTTATAAATGATACATAATACACAAACTTACCTAGTGATGGAACCTTGATAGGTCCAAACACATCAATGTGCACAAGTTCTAAATATTTTTTGCCCTCTTACCACCAGAGAGGAAACTCACCTGATTTTGCATCTCATATACACAATTTTCATAGAAACCAAAATCCAAAGAGCTATTACTCATACCTTCTACCATACCTTTACCATGTAGTATTCAAAGGCCCTTCTCTCCAATATGTCCAAGCCTTTAATGCCACATCATGGTCTTCTCTCCAGAGAACACTAGATTTTCTGCTCCACTTTCAGGAACCACATAACTATTGCACCCATCAACAACAGTGCTACCTTGCAGCTTGTACAGAGTTCCAACTCGAACTCCCCGCATCAATACTAGTGCCCCCTGAACCATCCTGCAGCTATCCTTGTCGAACATTGTTTTTACACCTGCATCATCTAGCTTATTTACAAAAATCATATTTTTGGCTAATGAAAGAATATGCAGAACACCGAGAAGTGTTCTAACCCTTCCACCTTGCAACTTCAACTTTAATTTTCCGTGATCAATGATTCTAGCTTTCTTGTCATCCCCCAAGAACACATCACCACTGTTATATACCTAGGGGGGATAATATGGGGTACAAAGGGAGTTACCCAAGGGAATAATGTAATAATGGGATGGGCCATAGTAATAAATAAGGTGGTTAACCTGTATCATGTAAGGGACCACAAGTAGTTAGTAATAATGTAATGGGCCCATGGTATTAGATAGATGGTATTGAAGGAACCATGGTAATGACGCATGGTATTATATGTATGAGGCCTATATAGAGGCTAGAGACTCCACATGGGGGTATGTCAAGGATTATTATATGAACAAGCATATGGCTCGTGGAGTGTTCTCCTTCCCTAAGGAGTGAATGTATGGTGTTTCCCTACCTTAAGGGTTTGATCAATAAAGAAGAATTTCTATCTATTTCTCTCTTATTGTTTATGGGTTTATTTCTATTATAATATATTTTTGGATTAGATCTATAACAAGTGGTATCAGAGCTATAAAAAGTGGTATCAGAGCTATAACAAGTGGTATCAGAGCACTTTCTTGGGCAAAAGGGGAGAATTTTTTTATTTTTTGCAGGAACTTTCTGGGGCAGTGAGTTTGCAGATCATGCAGATCATATATGTACGTTTTAGGGAAAAATATGCAAAATATAATTGCATATCTATATTCTTTGTGAAAAAATACCCGATTTCAAAAAAAAAATCAGCTGAATTGGAGTCCGGATGAAAGGGATATCGCTGATCTAAAAATTAGTGGTGTTGCAGATATTTTTTCAGGGCAGCGAGTTTGTGGCGCAGATCTGTACATTTTGGGATAAAATCTTCAAAATCTAATTGCAGATATTAATTTTTTGTGAAAAAATATCGGATGTAAAAAAAAATCAGTCGAATAAGAGTCGGGATGAGGGAGATATCGCTGATTTAAAATCAGCGCTTTTTTTAGAATTTTTGGTGACGTCAGAAGAGTTGCCACGCGGATCTGAAATTCCAGTGCCTAGATCAGGATTTCTACCACATGGGAAGATGCATAATGGTTGTTCCATTTCCGAAAATAGGTCATAATATGAATTTTGAGCAATATTGACGGAATTGTGGCCATTTCAAATTTTCGCCAAGTAAGTGAATTTTTTTCAAAACCCTCTTCATGGCGGTTCTATATTTTACAGGGAAAGATAATGGTTCTGCTATTGAACAATACATAAAAAAAAAACCAATATGGGAAAAAAAAGTGGAAGGATACAGTGTGGATTAATTACAGAGATGAGGTTTCCAAATGGTATTTCTTAATTGACAACAAGAAGTTGACCAAACTTTCAGATCCAGAATTTGAAAGAGTCCTTTTAGACAAATGGTCTCAGTCTAGAGAAAGGGAGAATGAGACATGTAAAGGGTTATTTTCTACGTGTGTCTCGCTATTACAGGTTCATGGATTGATTCAAAATGAGAAGATCGTTGTGCCTACAAATCCTAGTTGCAAACATAATTTTATCAATGTTAATTTCGCAAAAAAATTGCAAGTTCCAGCCAAACACATTGAAAACACACAGGTTGATGATGAGGATATTCAAGTTTATAAGGATTTGAAGCTTTCTATGGATAAGTGTGTGTTGCATGGTGATTTTTATACTTCAGATATGGATAACATGGATGTTGTTTTGGGATACCGTTGGATGGAATCAGTGGGTACTATCAATATTAATGTGCAGAAGAAATTCCTGAAGCTCTGGTATAAAAAGAAGAAAATTACATTACAGGATATTTCCATTAATAAACAGGTAGAGTCCAAGGAGGCTGAAGCAGAAGATGTTCCAGGGACTAACATATCAGATGATGAGCTAGTGATGATTGACAATCAAACACAAATAGAGGCTGAAGAAGAAAAGGTTACAAGTGTTGATACATCAAATGAGGGCTCAGTGGTCGAAGTAATATTGGAAGATAAGACACCACAATAAGCACCACAACATGCACCAGATAACAGTCAGGCTCCAGTAAGGGGTGAATTAAAGAAAAATACATTGTGGGTTAAAACTTCAACATATCATCACCCGCATCACCCCGCAAGACAACAACCAACAAGATGGTAACCAATTAGCCACAAGGACAACAACCCCCACATGACAGATATAGAGGAGCGAAGATCCACCTACTGCACATCAACACAAAAGAGCTACCATGGTCAACTTCCATCTCAAGCGAGTGAGGCACCAGTGAGATCAAGGGTTCACCTTTCTCTTGCATGGCTAGATGCACGTGCATGGTACCAGTGGATTACTCTTTTGAGTAGGTCTTATTATTTATGTTCTTCCCATGTTTCGGGAACGAAACATGTTAAGGGGGGTGGAATGTTATATACCTTGGGGGATAATATGGGGTACAAAGGGAGGTACCCCAGGGAATAATGTAATAATGGGATGGGCCATAGTAATAAATAAGGTGGTTAACTCGTATCATGTAAGGGACCAAAGGTAGTTAGTAATAATGTAATGGGCCCATGGTATTAGATAGATGGTATTGAGGGAACCATGGTAATGACCCATGGTATTGTATGTATGAGGCCTATATAAAGGCTAAAGACTCCACATGGGGGGATGTCAAGGATTATTGTATGAACAAGCATATGGCTTATGGAGTGTTCTCCTTCCTTAAGGAGTGAATGTATGGTGTTGCCCTACCTTAAGGGTTTGATCAATAAAGAATCATTTCTATCTATTTCTCTCTTATTGTTTCTGAGTTTATTTCTATTATAATATATTTTTGGATTAGATCTATAACAAGTGGTATCAAAGATATAACAACCACCATCATATTTCTCATACTCGAAGAACCACTCTCTATGGGGAGTGAAGTGAAAGGATGCACCTGAGTCAATCAACCATGCCTCATGATCTACATGTGTACTTGAAGAAGGCAAGTACACATCCCCACCATCATCTGAGGTGGTTTTCACCTCTGCAGAAGGAGCATCATCAGATCCCTTTCCTATATCAGGAGCTTTAGATTTATAGTCCCTTTTGTAGTGCCCTTCCTTTCCGCATTTCTAGCACAACACCTTTATAGATTTTCTTGGATATTTAGTTCTTCCTCTAGATTTAGATCTCCCACTCGATGACTTATTTGTGTTCCTATTCTGGGACCGTCCTCATACAAACAAGGCATCACCATTCTGGATCTCCATATTTTTTTGTCTTATCTCGTCCGTCAGCAAGGATGAGACTATTTCATCAAACTACAAGGCAGTTGTATTTCTACTTATTGTAATAACGAGACTATCCCATGAATTTGGTAGAGAACACAAGAAACAGATGCGCTTATCTTCATATGAAATTTTAATATCAATAGATAATAACTGACTTACCACAGTATTAAATGCGTTGAAATGCTCTGTCACCGAATGCCCATCTTTCATCCTCAGGTTATACAACTTTTTCCATAGGAACAGTTTATTCACCAGAGACATAGATTTGTACAAAGTCCCTAACTTGTCCCACAAATCATTCATCGTAGCTTCCCCTGATACATTCAAAAATACTAAATCTGAGAGACACAATCATATTATGCTCTTTGCCTTCCGATCCAACTTCTTCCATTCTTCATTGGACAATCCCATTGGTTTAGTACCCAGATCTACTACGATCCACTGATCTTTATCCACCAACAGATCCTCCATCTTGAGTTCGGAAAACTCAAAACTCTGACCATTAAATTTCTCGATCTTTATGTTTCAACTTCTCGCCATCTTCTTTCACCACCAGAATCAATCTCGCAGATTTCCCACTGAAAAAGGTCTAGCACAAGCCCGAGCAAAACCCCTCAGCAACAAAGAAGTCCCCTTGAAGCCAAAATAACTCTAATACCAAATGTAGGTTCTACCCCGTACAGAAATCACCTGCATACAAATTCGAAAACATAGAAAATAAACAATGTGAGAGCATAACACATAAAACACATATACACGAAGATTTCCCCTAGATCCCAAAACTAGGTCTACTAGTTTGATTTTTCATTATTTTCCTTTCAATGTTACAATACATATTTATACATGTCAAAGCATCCAATACCATGGACCGAAAACCATCGTGTCCAAAACCATGTGCGAAAATCATGCACAAAACCATAGGTAGGTCCGCCTAACCTATTAAAAGGTCCAGTAACCCGGACCCCATAAAGGGGGGTTATCCTCACCCCTCAAACCCCCTATGATCCCCCCGCTACACAATTGATGCTACGAAGGGGGGGCTCTACCCCCCGGCTCTAACCCCACGATTAACTACGTGGGCTAGTCGTGGAAAGAATACAACAAAACCCAACAAAGGTTCAGAAAAAGAAATCCAACATGGCTTTCAGAGTTGGAGGAAGAGGTGTTGGTCGAAGAGGAAGATGACTAGTTGCAAATGTTGAAGTTTTGGAAGCTATGCAATAGAGGCAAGCTAGATTGGAAGCAATGGAAATGGGAAGAGATGCAGATGCTAGGGATGTCAGTGAACCTAAAGTTGAAGTTGCAGAAGAGGAACCTATAGGTGTAACTCTTGAAATGAGATTCTTTAAGTCAGTATTGACATCCACATCCAAGCATAGAATTGAAGTCTCAATCTACATAGGAAGCTTAAGCCCTGAGGAATTGATAGACTCGATAAATGACATGGAGAAATTCTTCGATTATGAAGAAACAAATGAAGGAAATAAGGTGAAGATTGTTTTCAGAAAATTGAAAGGACATGCAGCAGTTTGGTGGGATGGAGTGCAGGCGGAAAGGAGAAGACTTGGAAAACAACCAATTAAGAATTGGAAGAGGATGGTGGCAAAACTGAAAAGTAAGTTTTTATCAAGTGATTATCAGCAAACATTATTTAGACAGATGCAAAACCTTAGACAGAGGTCTATGACACTAAAGGAATACACAAAGGAATTCTACATAGTGAGTATAAAAGCAGGACAAATCCAAGATACAAATGAGAAGGTTGCAAGATATGTGAATGGTTTTCGAATGGACATTCAAGATGAGATAAGTTTTTGTCTCCTAAAATAGTAGAAGAGGCTTACCACATGGTATTAAAAGCTGAAGAAAAACTCATGAGGAAGCAGTCTGCCAGAAATAGAGGTAATTTCCGAGGAAAGGGAAGTCAAGGTGGTAGACAAAGATATACAACACCTAGAGATGGAGCTAGTAGTAGCTCAAGTTAGCATGCACCCACAGGAGGTGATGCAAGTGGCAAAGGGAGCTTTTCTAGAGGAAGAGGAGGCAAAGGTAGAGGAATAGAAGTTAGATGTTGCATATGTAACAAGCTGGGACACAGAGCTTATGAGTGCCCGAAAATATAGGAACTAATAAGAGGAATGTAGATTTCGCAAAAATTGAAGAGGAAGTAACAAAGGTAATAGACGAAGAGAATGTACCAGAGAAAGGGAAATCTTTGGTAGTCAAAATTTTTTTGTTAAAAACATTTAATGACATTGTTGAACCAACATAGAGGAAAACCTTGTTCAGGACTGTGTGTAAGGTTCAAGGGAAGTGTTGTCGGATGATAATAGACAGTGGTAGTATAGATAATTTGGTCTCCATATAAATGGTGGAGAAGTTGAAATTGAAAAGAAAGAAACATCCAACACCTTACAAGGTGTCATGGCTTCAAAAGGGATATCAATTGGTAGTGAATGAGCAATGTGAAGTGGAGTTGCGGTTGGGTAAATACAGAGATAAAATTCTGTGCGATGTGAAGCCTATGGATGTGTGTCACATATTGTTGGGTAGGCCTTGGTAGTATGGCAGAGGAGCTATGCATGACGGAAAGAAGAATACATACAAATTTAGCAAAGATGGTGTCAATCATACATTGCTGCAAATAGAAGAAGAGGATACATCAAAGAAACCTGATCCAAAGACCCTTTTGCTGAGTGGAAAGGAGTACTTGCAACAGATGGAAGAAGATGAGGTAAGTTTTGCTTTGGTTTTCAAACCCAAGGTAACAATTACTTCCACAAAAGTTTCTCATTTACCAATTGAGATTCAAGAGATGCTGGATAGTTATTGTGATATCATTATAGATGATTTCCGTGATGAGTTACCACCCATTAAAAAAATTAGTCATCACATAGATTTGATTCCAAGAGAAAATCTACCTAATAAAGCAACTTATAGAATGACTCCAACAGAGAATGAAGAGATTAGGAAACAGGTTCAGGAACTATTAGACAAGGGACTGGTTAGAGAGAGTTTGAGTCCTTGTGCAGTGCCAACAACGTTGAGCCCAAAGAAAGTTGGAGGCTAGAGCATGTGCACTAATCTGAGAGCAATCAATAAGATAACAATCAGGTACATATTTCCCTTACCTAGAATCAAAGATTTGATGGATTGTTTGAGTGGAGCTAGATATTTTACAAAGTTAGATTTAAAAAGTGGTTATCATCAAATCAGAATTAGAGAGGGAGATGAGTGGAAAACTTCCTTTAAGACCAATGAAGGATTGTATGAATGGATGGTAATGCATTTTGGGTTATCAAATTCTCCTAGTACATTTATGAGACTTATGAATGAAGTTGTGAAGGAATTTATTGGTAAATTTGTAATAGTATATCTGGATGATAAATAAGTTTACATCAGATTAAAATAGGAACATGTGAGACATGTCTTATACAGGCTACAACAAGAAAAGTTACTGTTAAATTTAAAGAAATGTTCATTCATGAAGGAAGAATCAGTATATTTGGGCTTTGTTGTTTCTGCTGAGGGGTTAAAGATGGATCTAGAGAATAGCAAGGCTATCATGGAGTGGCCTTCACCAAAAAGTGTCTTTGAGGTAAGAATTTTTCACGGTCTTGCTAGTTTTTACAGGAAATTCATAATGAATTTTAGTAAAATAAATTCTTCAATTATTGACATAATAAATAAGCATAGACAACCATTTAAATGGACTGCTGAAGAAAAAAAGAACTTCCAGTTGTTGAAGAGAAAGATTACTGAGAATCCTATTTTGATTTTACCTGATTTTAATAATCCTTTTCAAGTGAAGTGTGATGCCAGTGGAGAAGCCATTGGAGTTGTTTTGAGTCAGGAGGACAGGCTTGTAGCTTATTTTAGTGAAAAGCTAAATGAGACAAAGAAGAAATATTCTTCTTATGACAAGGAGTTTTATGCAGTGGTGCATTCTTTGACGAACTAGAGACATTACTTGATGTTCAGATAACCATGCATTACAGTACATTATGCAACAACCAAAGCTTAACCAGAAGCATGCAAAATGGGTAGAATACCTTCAAAATTTTAATTTTGTATTGAAACATATAATTGGTCAATCAAACAAAGTAGCAAATGCCTTAAGTGTTAGGATATTCCGACACATAGGAAATAGTTAAGTTCAACTTGGTCTAGTATAGAGTTAGGTATAGAGTTAGGTAAAGTGTGTTTCTTTACCGTTGTACATTTTGTAACTTACAATCCGACGGTCATGATATGTAGTGATCCGACGGTTCATTCTCTGCTCGGTATTACCGACACTTGATCCGTGGCTTGACACCCGATTGGTCCATGAGTTCTATTTAAAGCGCATGGAGGGTCATTGCTCGGGTAATCCGTGCATGAGAGAAGCTTATGTAAATTTTCATTCTTTGATTAATAAATTGCCTATAGTACCCACGTTGGGACAGGTCGTGGACTGTTTCCCTCTTTGAGGGTTTTAACCACGTCAAAAATACTGGTGTACTGATCTGTGATCTGGTTGTGAGCGGTGTCCTTTTGGTATTCTTTCTGAGGAACTTACCTTGTAAATTCCTACATGGTATCAGAGCTACTTGAGGGTCGCGTCCGTTGGTGATCCAAATCTGAAGCCGGTAGAACTGCATGCGGCTGTCGTTTCCTAGATCTGCTGTTTCTGACTGCTTTCGGGCCGAGAGGACTGCTCTGTTGAGTTCGGAGCATCTGTTCCAGTGAGGAACCCCTTTCGTTTCACGCGAAAAGGTTTCCGGTAGCCCTAGCTGCGTCATTTTTCAGATCGGGAGGTATAAAGTGTTTTTTGCAGTTTACTGTTATTTTCTCTCTGCTTATTTCGATTTCGGTTTATTTAGCCCTTTTTTTTTAACCGGATCTATACCTTTCATTTCTGCGTATGATCTTTTCCCTACGACTCTGTGCGATCTGGGCAAATCAGAAACAGAAAGGAAGGATTTTTCTCATGCGTATGCTCTTTTCCCTGCACCTTAGTGTGATCTCGGAAAATCAGAAACATTGAGAAAAATATTTAGTTTTTCGGCTAAAGCTAACTTTGAGATTTTTTTTAAAAATTTCTAGTTTTTTTTTGCTAAAGCTAACTTCGAGCTGCAAGGTTCGTTTTTCTTTGCATATTTGTGTTGGGTTTTGTGTTTTGTGTTTTGTAGAGAAAAAGAGCTTTCTCAAGGCAAGCACGCAAACCAAGGCCCCCCTCTCTCTCTCTCTCTCTCTCTCTCTCTCTCTCTCTCTCTCAAATTTTTTGTATAGATCAATTGGTTCAAATCTATTTTAAGAGAGTAGAGGTATTGGGTTCAAGTCTCTATTTTGTGGGGGCGGTTTTTTTCATTCCCGCACATTCGCGCACTTTGCCGACAACGTCAACAATTTTTTTTCAAAAAGCCATAAATTCTTCATCCGGAAGCCTTTTTCAGAGCCGTTTTTTTAAAACCGCCTATTTTTTCGAGATCTATCCATTGGAACACTTACTTTCAGCATCTTCAGCTTCAGTTTTTTTTAAAAATGGAAAGTCCATGCCAAGTCATTCTTGACAGCACTAACTACTTCCAATGGGTAGCCTACATGGAAGATTTACTTAGAAGTAAAGGTCTCTTCAGAATAGCCACAGACCAAGAGAAGAAACCAAAAGATGAAGACAAGGCTGCAAAATGGGAAAATAGACAAGATCAAGCACGTGGTTTGATAGGGATGTCTATTTCTCCTGATCTTAGATTCCACATTGCAGAACTTGAGACTCCTCATGAAGCATTAGAAAAACTCGCTAAAGTTTTTGGGATTAAAAATGAAATTAGAGCCCATCAACTTGAAAATGAGTTGCTTACTTTGGATCCTAATAATTTTTCTTGCATTGAAGATTTCTTGTCCAAATTCAAGACCCTTAGATATCTCTTGGAAGGTGTTAAAGTTAAGAAAGAAGATGGTAACCTTATTTATTCCATCCTTACTAAGTTGGGACCAGCCTACTCTGTATTTGTTTCCACTTTCCATTCTACAAGGGAAGCTTTCATTTGTCAAGGAAAAGACTACAAGGCCCCTTCCTTTGACTCTTTTTGTGATTCCTTAATAAGAGAACAAGAAAAACTCTTACACCTTGGTCTTCTTAATCTTGGAAACTCTTCCACGAAAGCGTTAGCCGCCCAGCAGCAACCAAATTCAAAGAATCCTAAGAAGTCATATCCTCAAAAGAATGGTCCTAAACCAACTCAGCCTCAAAATGAAAGATCATTTCAGCAAAATGATAAGACCAATAAAAACAAATGGAAGAAGACTGATAGACATTGTAACTTTTGTAATCGAGATGGCCACTTAGAATCTAAATGCTTTAAGAAGATGGAAGCCTTGGAAGCCGCAATGAAGAAACATAACATCCATGTGGAGCCTACTTCAACTTCAACTTCCGGAATGGCACTTTCTGCATGTCGTTGTCAATCATCTAAGTCTGGTTATGCATTAAATGTATCTTCTTCTTCTTCTCATTCTCATGAGTGGCTCATTGATTCTGGAGCCTCTTATCACATGGCCAAAAACCAAGCCATGTTTTCTTCTTTAAATGATTGTAACACCAAAAATATATATGTTGGTGATGATAGATTTCTTAATGTTGTAGGGACTGGAACTGTTCATCTAGACAATGGTCAGTTTAATGATGTATTATGTGTTCCAACCTTATCTTGCAACCTTCTATCTGTCTATCAGATAACTCATTCAGGTGAAGGTAAAATTGTTGAATTTTCACCTCATGATGTTGTAATCAAGGATCTAAAAGATCCTAAACAGATTCTAGCTACTGGTCTTGCTGATGATTCCACAAGGTTGTATAAGTTTCACAACTTTGGGTCATCAAATCTTCCCTCAGTATTTGTTGCTCATAATGATGAAGTGAGCAAACTTTGGCATGAGCGATTTGGTCACTTAAACTATCGCTCCCTTCAGCATCTATGTAAAGAAAATATGGTGACAGGTCTTCCTATGGTATCTTGCAGAGATGGTGTTTGTTCCGGATGTGTACTCGGAAAACATCATCGGGACAGTTTTGACAAACGTGCCTCTTGGCACGCCTCAGCCCCTTTACAGCTTGTGCACAATGATTTATGTGGTCCTCTTCCTGTTGCTTCATTCTCTGGCTGCAAGTACTTCTTAACTTTCATTGATGATTTCTCCAGACGCACTTGGGTATACTTCTTAAAACTCAAGAGCGAAGTATTTAACACATTTTTGGCCTTCAAAGCCTTTGTTGAAAAACAATATGGACATCAAATTCTTAAGCTAAGAACTGATAATGGTGGAGAATATGTTAAAAACACATTCATCAACTTTTGCACCGAAAATGGAATTCAAATGCAACATACTGTTCCATACACTCCACAACAAAATGGTGTAGCTGAAAGGAAAAATCGCACCTTAAAGGAAATGGCTAATTGTATGCTGCAATCTAAAGGACTCAGTCTTAGTTTTTGGGCCGAAGAAATTAATTGTGAAAATTATATAATCAATCGCACTCCTACTAAGGTTCTAGAGAATATCACTCCAGAAGAAGCTTGGAGTTCCATTAAACCAGATGTAAGTCACTTTCGTGTGTTTGAAAGTGAAGCATGGGCCCATATTCCAGATGAAAAGCATAAAGCTTTAGAACCTAAGAGTGAGAAATGTACTTTTGTTGGATATTCTAAAGATGTAAAAGGTTATAGACTTATTCCATTTAAGTCCAAAAATGTTATCATTAGAAGAGATGTAAAATTTGATGAAAATAAATCGGCCTGCAAGCCTAGTCCGGCGGATGTGCCACCTCTTCCTATCTCTTCTACTTTTGAAAAAATTTCTTCTTCAGATGATGAAAGCGAGGATGATAATCCTCCCCCACCTTCTCAGGATCCTCAACTTCCAAGATGGGTCCGTGCTACTCGGGATGCAGCAGGTGATCTTGCTGGTGATCCTACAGATCAGCGACGTACACGTTCTCAGTTTGAAAGAGCCTCTTCTTTACTGGCTCAAGCTCCAGTAAATCATGATCCTGACACTTTTGCAGAAGCTTGAGGCCATCCACATTGGGAAGCAGCTATGAATGAAGAATATCATTCATTGATGACAAATGATACATGGGATCTTGTTCCTCTACCAAAGGGACGCAAACTTGTTAGATGTAAATGGGTTTACAGAACCAAGTATGGACCAGATGGGAAAGTTGATAAACATAAAGCTCGTCTCGTTGCTAAGGGCTTTTCACAGGTTGAAGGCATTGACTACACTGAAACCTTCTCCCCTGTTGCCAAAATGAACTCTATCCGCCTTGTTCTTTCCCTTGCTGCCTCTTTAAAATGGGAAGTCCATCAGATGGATGTTAAATCTGCCTTCTTGCATGGGGACTTGCAGGAAGAAATCTATATGGAACAACCCATTGGCTTCATACAAACAGACTCCAGCCTTGTTTGTCGACTTAAGAAATCCCTTTATGGCCTCAAGAAAGCTCCTCGGGCTTGGTATGCCAAAATGGATAGCTTTCTTTTAGAATCTGGCTTTTCTAGGTGTCATTCTGACAATACTGTCTACACCAAAAAAGTGGGCAACTCCCTTATCATCCTTGTTCTTTATGTTGATGATCTTATTCTTACTGGTAGTGATCCCAACCTTATAAACCATGTGAAGTCCAGCCTTAAAAAGAAATTTGAAATGACAGACTTAGGACACTTACACTATTTTCTCGGTCTTCAAGTCTTGCAATCCAAGGAGGGTATTTTCCTTTCCCAGTCCAAGTATGCTTGTGATATTCTTCGTCATTTTCACATGGAAGACTGTAAGCCAGCCCCTTCTCCCTTTCAGTCTGGGGTCAAACTTTCAGTCTCTTGTACTTCTCCTGAAGTTGATGCTACCTTATACCATCAACTTGTAGGAAAACTCTTGTATTTAACCCATACTCGTCCTGATATTTCCTTTGCTGTTGGCCTTGTTGCTCGTTTTATGCAAAACCCCCGTGAAAGTCATTGGAAAGCAGCTAAAAGAATACTTCGTTATGTTCAAGGTACAGTACAGTTTGGGATTCATTACAGTGCCAAAGCAGCTCCTCTGTTAGTTGGTTTCACTGATTCTGATTGGGCTGGTGACCCTGATGATCGGAAGTCTACTGCCGGTTATGTCTTCACTCTTGGTTCAGGACCTATTACATGGGCTTGTAAGAAACAGGCTGCCATTTCTCTTTCGTCAGCAGAAGCAGAGTATCGTGGTGCCGTGGAAGCTAGTAAGGAAGCCTTGTGGCTTCGTCAGATCCTATCAGAGTTTGGATTTGAGCAGCAGCATCCAACCACACTTTGGTGTGATAATCAAAGTGCCATTCAGCTATGCAAAGATCCAGTCCAGCATCAGCGCAGCAAACACATTGAACTACACATGCACTTCATCAGAAAGCTCATTCATGACCATGTTCTTGAAGTGAAATATTGTTCAACAGATGATCAGGTTGCAGACATCTTCACAAAGGCTCTCACAGAGGCGAAGTTCACTAAACTTCGATATATGCTTGGAGTTCAGGAAGTTGTCACTAAGGGGGGATAGGCTCTAGTGCCTCCTTCCTTCTCCTATTGTGTCATATTTGTAAATCCTTCAATCCTATCCCAAGTTGTTCTTAAGGGGGGATGTTAGGATATTCCGACACATAGGAAATAGTTAAGTTCAACTTGGTCTAGTATAGAGTTAGGTAAAGTGTGTTTCTTTACCGTTGTACATTTTGTAACTTACAATCCGACGGTCACGATATGTAGTGATCTGACGGTTCATTCTCTCCTCGGTATTACCGACACTTGATCCGTGGCTTGACACCCGATTGGTCCATGAGTTCTATTTAAAGCGCATGGAGGGTCATTGTTCGGGTAATCCATGCATGAGAGAAGCTTATGTAAATTTTCATTCTTTGATTAATAAATTGCCTGTAGTACCCACTTTGGGACAGGCCGTGGACTGTTTCCCTCTTTGAGGGTTTTAACCACGTCAAAAATATTGGTGTATTGATCTGTGATCTGGTTGTGAGTGGTGTCCTTTTGGTATTCTTTCTGAGGAACTTACCTTGTAAATTCCTACATTAAGTAGAAAAATCATTTTTTTCAGGAAAGTCAAATTCAAATGTTGGGCTTTGATTTTATTAAAGAGCTATATGAGAAAGATCTAGATTTTAAAGAGGCATTTGAAGCTTGCAGAAATCCTATTTTGTTAGACAGAAGCGAGTGGTTAGATTATTTCCTGTAAAAGGGACCATTGTTTAAAGGAAATCAGTTGTGCATACAAAATTGTTCTATGAGAGCAAATTTGATTAAGGAGAAACATAGTGGTGGTCTGGGAGGACATTTTGGTGCAGACATGACTTATGAGCAGTTAAACCAGTTTTATTTTTGGCCAAAGATGACAGTTGAAGTGGAAAAGTATGTGAAAATTTGTAAAGTCTGTCAGTATGCAAAAGGAAGGAGCCAAAACATAAGTTTGTATGTTCCATTACCTATTCTAGATAGGCATTGGGATATGGTAAGTATTGACTTTATTTTGGGTTTACCAAAAACTCAAAGAGGAAATGATTCAATTTATGTAGTAATTGACAGATTTTAAAAAATGGCACATTTTATTCCATGCTATAAAACCAGTGATGCTACTCACATTGCTAATCTATTTTTTAAGGAGATTGTAAGATTACATGGGTTACCTAAGAGCATTGTTTCGGATAGAGACACCAAATTTGTTGGACATTTCTGGAGGACGTTGTGGAAGAAGCTTGGAACTAAACTGAGTTTCAGTTCTACGTATCATCCTTAGACTGACAGACAGACTGAAGTTGTAAATAGAAGCTTAGGTAATCTTTTGAGAAGTGCAGGTGAACATCCAAAACAGTGGGATCAAGTATTGGCATAGGTAGAGTATGCATATAATGATTCGCCTAACAGGAGTACATGGCAGAGTCCTTTCCATATAATCTATGGAATGCACCCAAGAGGAGTGTCTGAATTGAGTGACTTAGGAAACGTTTAAAGGAGAAGTGCTAGAGGAGAAGATTTTTCTACAGAAGTTCAAGCAATACATGAACATGTAAAACAAAAACTACAAGACAACAACATAAAATACAAGAGCAGAGCAGATTTGAAGAAAAGAGAAGTTAATTTTGAGGTTGGAGATTTGGTTTTAGCACACCCGAGGAAGGAAAGATTTCCAAAAAGGGAGTATAATAAGCTAAAGTTTAAGAAAATTAGACCATGCAAATGTTGAGGAAATTTTCTGCAAATGCATATGAAATTGAATTACCCCCTAATATTGTAATATCTCCAATTTTCAGTGAAGCTGATTTGTATAGGTATGAAAGTGGAAATGAAGATGACATAGTGGAGGATCAAGTAGAACAAGAAATTGACTGGGTAAAACAATTCCCTATAGAAAAAGAATTAAATCCAGAGAGGATTTAGGACAAGAAATTGTTGAAGAAGATAAGAGGACATGAGTATTTTCAGTATTTGGTCAAATGGAAGGATCAACCAATTGTTGAAGCTACTTGGATGATAGATTCCATGCTACAGAGGTTGGGCAGTTGTGTAGAAGAGCTCATGGGAAGGAGCCAATGAAGAATTTTGTCCTCAGGAGTCTGATTCAGGAGCATGAGGCTTGAAGACAAAAGTATTTAAATTTATTCCAAAGATACAAAAAAGTTTACAAGCAGAGGAGTGGAATCCTTTAGCTGTTAATTTACAAATTTTCTAGATAGGATTTGAGCTAGGATTTAGGGATCGAGTGATTTTGTAATTAATTCAAGTAATTTAGATTCAGTTGAGATTCTCGAGGAGAATATCATCTAGATTAGATATTGCTTAAGATTAGCTAGATTCAATCCAGAGATTAAGGATCTAATTGTTAGAATGAAATGGTATTTATGTAAGTTCTGAATGATTGTAAGGGGATTTTTAACTGATTTGGCTTGATTTGGCCATATAAGATAAAGTTACAGAAATTGTATCTCTGTGTTTTTTTGTGTATAATTGGTCAATCCCGGAGGCTTTGCATCCCTCTGAAGTATCTTTGTGTATTATTGAATTTCAGTTTGGCCTGAAAATTTAGAGTTTTGTATGATCTGGTGTGGTCACATTTAATTTCTCTTTTTTTGTATATTAAGTTAGATTGAATGTGCTTCGAACCACAGAGCTTCAAATTACAAAGAGTAGAACTAAATCAGGTGGAAGCGCTAAAATCATAGCGGAACAGAGGGAAGCCTGACAAATCCTGGTAAAACAGGAATAAGAGTGAGAGTCGTCTAATCTATAGATCCAAAAGATCTAACAGTCATCGCGCACCAATTAGCTGATGCAATAGTCAAGGAAGGAAAGTGGTTTATTGAACGAAGATGGTTATTGGGTGAGGGAAAAGTGGTAAGTGGTAATTCGGGGTGGTCACCTAATTCCATTTATCAAGCAACATGTAGCACTCGGGTGGAGAGAGAAATCCGTTTTATCGGGTGGGTAATCCTCGTGCAAGTGGCTCACCTGATATCGTTGTTAACCATTGGATCAAGTGCGCTTTGATCAATGGTGGAGGATCACTGATTACTTACATTGATCGGGTGAACCATCAACCGTCAGATTGAAGGTTAAGATCATTGATGGAGAATTAATGCAATAATATTTGTGGAAAGGTAGATGCGATAACGAATTAACCAAAAGTTTGAATTCCTTTTGATTTCGTGGAAATTGAAAGGTTGTCAGGTTGCATCTAAAATTAAGCATTTATGCTAATTTAACAGAATAGATAAGTTTGGAGGTAGATGACTGATGCTCCAAAGGAAATCCAAGAAGAAATTACACCTGAACTTGCAGAAATCGTTTCTGGATTTGAATGATTTTCCATTATACCTGCACTAGGCCACCAATTTTCAACACTAGTTCTAGGGCTTTGGTGGGAATCCTAATATGTTGATTTGTTGTCTGATTACTCTATTAGAGTATAGTCTATTCTATTTTATATATTTTGAGTCTATTGAGTAATGATGTGAAAAATTGTGAGACAACATTTTGTGTGAAATATTCTATGGGTCTAAATCCTATGGAATTGGCTAGAAGTCAACGAAAATATGAAGTATGGAAATTTATCTTAAGGTTTAGAAACCTTGGTGAATCTTACTAGTCCTTATATGAAAACAATAAAAATTTTAGTGATGTATTTGTTAAAATACTCAAATTTAGATTGATTTTACATATAATGTCTATAAAAGTTACTCCCGCCATTTACCCGCGCTTGGTTGAATTTCTTCACTTTGACATTCAGAGCACTGGGCAGAAATCACATTGCGTCAGCATCCGCAGGGACCATCAAATTTTGGCAAATATTAAGGAAAATAATTTTATACTATAAAATTTGGGCGAAAACGTTTTGTAAAGAAATAGAAATTGGCCAATATTGTTTTTTGGAAAAGCATTAAATTTTATGCAATATGTGAATATTAGCCCCTAAAATTATCCTTAATCAAAAGTATTAATTGAGCATGAGTTTTATAATAGCTTCTCTAAACCTGTATAGTATATATGATGCTATGTTGTAGATCATAATGCATATAAAGGTTTGATAAGAGCTTTGAGTCTTAGATGTGTGTTCCATGTATGACTGATATGTAAACTACTATGGGTATTCTATTGGATAATTTATCATAATAGATTTGATAATATTACACTTAAAATATGAAATTCTACACCATTATAGTTTTATTAGATTTTTTGTTAATAGTCCATGCATGCGAATAAAAATTATGTAGGAAATAGAGAATGGAAATAGAAAATCTCATATACATTTGACACAAGATATTCTATGGGAAACCCTTTCGGGAGAAAAACCTAACTAGAAGGTGAGGTCACTCCATTATCTTTTTCTGAATGGAAATATGGCTGCAAGTACAGAGAAGTATGGCCTATGACCTGTGGGCTTCTACAATGCACAAATCTTCTTTGCATCATCTATCTCCTATTCTCCTTAGAATTTTTTTCTCGCTGTGGAACAAATTCACTTCGAATGATTGGAATACTTTTTTCTCCTAGTGGCCTATTTATAACACAACCCGATAGCCTACTAGTGGTTACGTTTGACTACCTCAACGCTTACCAAAAGTTACAATAAAGAATCTTCTAGTGCCTTCCATATAATAATCATCAGGCTAGCCGATTTTTCATGAGTAATGAGGGTTGGTGTGGTATCCTCTCCAACCATTGTGGTGAAACTAAGGAGGTCGAATTCTGAAGTGGAATAAATTTGACATACAATCTCTTATTAACCCAAATCTTGCATTAATGGAAAGGTATTCATGTGTAGAATAACATGAAAAGGTGAAATGATAATGTATTAATGTTTTGCACAAAAAAAATGTCATTTGATGCCTCAAAATTATTCCATGAAGTTTTAGACCTTATTTTGCCAAACTAGGTCCCATTGGTAAAATTGGTCCCATGAGATGATTCCTTCACTTTTTCTAACCATAAATCATCACTATGGATGAAAAAATAATAATGATCCAATATGTATCATACCTCCCCATTTTGGAATGCTTTTGGTCGCTAAAATATTCTATTGAATGAGGTGAGGCAATTTTTCCTCAACTAATATGGATCTCTCATCTACCAGTATTAACCAAAATCTTTTACTTATGTGTTCTTAGCAGAATTGCATGTGAAAGAGTATGAAAAACCATATGTGCATACTTTACAGAAGAGGAAACATAATGAAAACCATCAAATCAAGAAAAAAAACAATTTTATAATGGATTTCCCCCGGTGTGGGTTACGTCTCTGAGCTCGGTGTCAAGAGTGGGAAGGTTGTTACACTAAAAAATGTCACCATGACTATTTACAGTTAGTATGGCTCAATCAACAGTCATGCTACCCTCTTAGGCAAGTCTTATGCCTCTGCTCTCCATGTCAAACTCCAAAAAAGAGAGAAAGTCTTGTATAAATGTATTTATCTCTGGGGACGCAGGTTCTCTCAACCTTACCTGCGGGGACGCTCCCAATGTTCACAAAAGCTGCGTCCAAAGACGCTCTGTATGTAAAGGGACAGGTGCGTCCCCCTGTAAAGGTTAGAATGCGCAAGTTTCATCTTTAAAAAGTTACTTGTGGTCATTTCTAGAGCATTCTAGAAGGTTGTTCGACGTGTATTGGGCGCCTCCAGATGGTTCATGCACTCCTATCAAAGAGGAACTTATCCCATCAATAAGGGAGCTATCCCACCCAAAGAGGAGATTATCGCATTGATGGTGGACCTGATTAACCTCCTCTTGAGCACTATAAATACAGGCATTGGGCCAGAAGGAGGAGAGGTTGGAGCTATACATTTTCTTTGGGTAAATGCTGCAGGAATTAGGACTCCCATTTAGAACCTTGTGAGGAGAGATTGTCTTTGCTTGATTCTACTTGGAAGTGGGTGAGCTTTGTCAAAGTAGAGGAAAACCCTTGATGGACCCTGGGAGGAACTTGCACAACACCAAGGCCAGGTTGTAAGAGTTTCTTTGTTTCGTTATTAATACAAACTGGTTTATTTTTCTCAATAGCTTGTGTTAATGAGTTATTTCATGTGTTCCTTGGTCTGCATGTTGAATATATGTTTTATTATATGAAATGCAAGTGCTTGTTAATTGTTTGATTGTTTGTGGTTGCAGGAATTGACTTGAAGGAGGAGCTCATCCGGATCGGCAAGGATGGACTACAACAACAGCGTTTTGGAATAAGGTAAGCCTAAACACTTGTGGTTTTCATGTTTTAAAAGGTATATTTAGAGAAAGATCACTCCATTTTGTCTTGTTTGTCGCTAGAGAGTTTAGACTCCTAGGGAGGTCAGTTGTGTCCGCACAAACGACTTTTTCCGCCACGACAAATTGGCGACCATACTGGGGATCGAACCCAGAATCTCTGGTTTCTGAGTTTCTTTGTTTCGTTATTAATACAAACTGGTTTATTTTTCTCAATAGCTTGTGTTAATGAGTTATTTCATGTGTTCCTTGGTCTGCATGTTGAATATATGTTTTATTATATGAAATGCAAGTGCTTGGTAATTGTTTGATTGTTTGTGGTTGCAGGAATTGATGTGAAGGAGGAGCTCATCCGGATCGGCAAGGACGGACTACAACAACAGCGTTTTGGAATAAGGTAAGCCTAAACACTTGTAGTTTTCATGTTTTAAAAGGTATATTTAGAGAAAGATCACTCCATTTTGTCTTGTTTGTCGCTAGAGAGTTTAGACTCCTAGGGAGGTCAGTTGTGTCCGCACAAACGACTTTTTCCGCCATGAAAAATTGGCGACTCCACTGGGGATCGAACCCAGTGAAAAATTCCTTGGTCTGCGAAACCAGAGATTCTGGGTTCGATCCCCAGCGGAGTCGCCAATTTGTCGTGGCGGAAAAAGTCGTTTGTGCGGACACAACTGACCTCCCTAGGAGTCTAAACTCTCTAGCGACAAACAAGACAAAATGGAGTTTTGTATTCATTATCTATGTAGACTAATCATAAACAGATGGCTGCGTCCATACTGTGTCTACAAAAGTCTATAAAAAAGTCTATAGAAAACTACAATCTTTGAGTGTTTTTATTTTATGATCTTTGGAACTCTCACCCAATTTTCTCGACTTGCACTTGATTGGTTCTTAGATTACATTAGAATCGTCTTGTGTTTGAGAATTCTCTTGCATAGATCACATTTGCATAATTAGAATTCTCATTTTCAGAATATGAATGAAAAATGTGCATAGATTACATTTGCATAGTTTTCAAGTGAATTGTGCATAGATTACAATTGCATAGTTTACATTCTGAAAAATTAATTGTAGGTTTAGATCAGTTTCTTTGATTTGAATTTACACAAAAATAAAAATAAAAAAATGGTTTGGAATTGATTTGCATTAGTTTTTCTTGAATAGAATTAGTGCATTAGAGAATTTGTTATTTTCTCTTAGTGATCAATTTTTTGCATTGTCGGAAGTGAATGGAAACTCTCTCCTTACTTTACTTAGGATTCATCGAATTGAAAATATTACATTATCATATTCGATTGCATTCAGTTGAGTCAGGTCATAACACCATTGGTTTCATCTCCATTTACCCATTTGAGTAATAACAGCCTTAATAACACAGCGCTTAATTAAAATTCATCTAGTAATTTTTACATTTCTAGGGCTCTGAAACACCAACATAGCTTAGGCTAGTGTCTTGGAGTAGGAGAGTAATTAACTCTCCAAGACTACAAAACCAAACAGATAGTTTATCTTGAGTAGAATAAATCCAATTGTTTCAATTGCACTCTGGGAAAGCTCCTCTTAAAGGAGAAGCACGAGCTCGTGTCTGAACCAGTGAGGGGATCATTCCCCCCTCGTTGGGAACGATGCCAGACAGTACGTATTACAAACGGTAAACCTCGGATTAACCATTGTCGAGGAGCCAGGGGTCACTTATCGGTAAACCTTGGATTGTTGTCAAGGAGCCGGTAAGGGGATTGAGCTTGCTACTCTGCCCTTGCGTGCTGTCAGAGTTTAGATTGTTCCCCCAGGTGTATTTGTTACTGTTGGTGACCTTAGTGACCATAATCTTTAGGGTTCTACCGAGGTGACGGTGGAGGGAAGGTCCCACTGTACCTGGAGCAGACGTCGGTTATACTCACTTGGATTTTCCGGGGGGTTCACTTCACTTCGAGACGGTTAAAGTGGAGGAACTTGTGCCGGTCTATTCATTAAGCAGGTTGCCGGGGTAACTGTTCCACCCACCACTTCTGTACTGAATTCGGCAATGTTGGGTTTCATCTCCAACTAGTGTTTTCGGTCTGGAAGGCTACTGTTTGTGCATGGTTTGACTCCTACATTTGATAGCGCGTGTTAATTTGTTTGTTTTTACTTTTAGAGACCATAGGTGTGAATTGTGAATTTTAATTGTTAGGTGTGAATTGTGAATTGTTAATTTAGTTTTAAATTGTTAATAAATTTCACTGAAGTTGAATATAATGGCAAATGTTCCGGAATTTATCAACCTAGGAACCCCTCCTAATGAGAATCCTAGTACTTTTCCTTACTTTGGAAATGTTGGTCCTCCTTATATGGCACCTTTGTCATTACCTGGATTTACAATAGGTTTACCGATATGGTTATTTTCAACTTCGTTGGCCCAAAGTACTCCAATTGTTCCACCTCAACCGGATGCTTCACCTCAACAGAGTTCACCATCTCAACATCACCAACCTTCTGTTGACCCTTTACCTTCTTCGCCTAATTTTTCTTCCTCCATTTCTTCCTCTTCGCCTGGTAAAAGCCTTGATGCCAGTAACCAGGAGGCTAAGAAGAAGAAGAAAGGGAAGAAGAAGAAGAAGAAAAAGAAGCAAGATAAGAAAGAAGTCAACCAACCAACCATGGCTGTAAGTGTTAGTTGTGTTGAGGAAAATTCCGACATGCATCGTAAACCCAAATACCCTTGCAGGCTTTGTAAGGGTGACCACTTCCTTGTCAATTGTCCTAGTATTCCAAAGGTCTTGGAAGTATGGTCAGAAAAATCTCATCAACTTTCCATTGATCCATCAACCAGTGATAGTCAGGTTCCTGGGAAAAAGGGTAAAGTTAGGTTTCCTTGTAAGTTATGCAAAGGGAGTCATCAAACTCACATTTGCCCTAACATGAATGAAGCCTCAACATTGTTGGAAAACCTTACTGTTCCACAGCAAGAATTTCCAACTGGTTACCGTAAACTTTCTCCCAACCTACCGTCAACTGACGGAGTGATTGATCTAAATTCAAGTACAGTCGATCACACTCTCCCATTGGAGAGTGAAACTCATGTCACTCAGGTTGATGATCCATTAGTTGATCAAGTGGTCGATTCAATTTCACATTCGGTCGATCACACTCTCCTTTTCGAGAGTAAATTTCATACCACTGATGTCCTTTTTGTTACATCGGTTTCTTCTATGCCGGGGGGCATTTCACCTGTTTCTATAGAACCCCCTCCAAGTACTGAGGTCTTTTCCTTTGATTGGAATAGACTGACAGAACCTCGTCTTCCTTCCTCCATCCCTTTCCAAATCATTGTCAAGGCTGGTGGTAGGGACATACATCGTACTCAGGTAGATGAAGGTGCTTCTGTTAGTATTTTATCCTCAGCTGTTTGGAAAGCTTTGGGTTCCCCTCAGCTTGCGCCTATTACGCAGAATCTGAAAGCTTTTAACAGAACAATTAGTGAACCTTCCTAAGTTTTCTATTACCTTGGAAGGTAAAACTGTTTGTGTTGATCTTATGGTAGTTCGAGGTCCCTTGGATTTCAATTTACTCCTTGGGCGAGACTATGTTTATGCAATGAAAGCTGTCGTATCGACACTCTTTCGCGTGATGTCTTTCCCTCACAATGGAATTATTGTGACTGTAGACCAGCTTTCGTTCCCTAGTCTATTTTCAACTACCAATAATATGACACCCCTAAATGTTCCTGATTCTAAAGTGGTATCTACCCTGCCACGGGTTAATTATGTGGCAACCGGTCCCATGATTTCAGTTACCGATGTAAGTGAGCCTCTCACTGTTTGCTCATCTTCCTTTGATTTAGCTCCGGTAATTGACATGGAAAACTCTATGGGATTACTTGAACACGATGTTCTTATCCCTTTTGAGTCCCTTGACATGTGTTCCTTCCCAAGAAGTATTCTTCCTTCGGATGAAGACCTCTTGGAAGCCATGATCAAGGTGTGTCCATTGACATGTCTTTCCTCCAGTTGGAAGCCATGATCAATGTTAAGAGGATAGTTTTTTCCTGTATCAACCTCGTTAAAAAATGAAATAGGCTATATAGAGGATATTTTTTTTCCTGTATCAACCTCGTTAAAAAATGAAATAGGATGTGGTGAGGAAAGTTCCTTTTACTGTGTCAACCTCATTAAAAAATGAATCAGTGTGTGTGAGGATAGTTTGTTCCTGTCTCAACCTCGTTAAAAAATGAAACTGGAAGTCATGAGCATAGTTCCTTGTCTTGTGTCAAGCTCATTAAAAAATGAAACAAGCAGTCACGAGGAAAGTTCCTTTTACTGTGTCGACCTCGTTAAAAAATGAATCAGTGAGTGCGAGGATAGTTTCTTCTAGTCTCAACCTCGTTAAAAAATGAAACTGGAAGTCATGAGCATAGTTCCTTGTCTTGTGTCAAGCTCATTAAAAAATGAAACAAGGAGTTACGAGGATAGTTTTTTCCTGTATCAACCTCGTTAAAAAATGAAATAGGCTAGCATGAGGACAGTTCTTTTACTGAGTCAACCTCATTAAAAAATGAATCAGCTAGATTTTAGGATATGTAGGTAGATTGTAGAAAGTAGGGTTTTGAGGACAGTTCCTGTTACTGAGTCAACCTCGTTAAAAAATGAATCAGGTTTGAGGACAGTTCCTATTACTGAGTCAACCTCGTTAAAAAATGAATCAGGTTTGAGGACAGTTCCTGTTACTGAGTCAACCTCGTTAAAAAATGAATCAGGTATGAGGATAGTTCTTTTCTTGTGTCAACCTCTTTAAAAATGAAACAACTCCCTTTTCAAGTTAAATATTGAAAGTAAACCTTCATTTCATCCAGCCGGTTGAATGCAATGAAGCCTGGGGGGCATGTACCTCATTTCACATCATTATGCTGGGGGCATGCGAACTTTTTGAGCATAGTTCCTTGTCTTGTGTCAAGCTCGTTAAAAAATGAAACAAGGGTAGGTTAAGTAGGTAGATTGTAGAGAGTAGTCATGAGCATAGTTCTTTGTCTTGTGTCAAGCTCGTTAAAAAATGAAACAAGGATTTTAGAGCATATTTCCTTGTCTTGTGTCAAGCTCGTTAAAAAATGAATCAAGGTTTTTAGAGCATAGTTCCTTGTCTTGTGTCAAGCTCGTTAAAAAATGAATCAAGGTTTTTAGAGTAAAGTTTTTGTTAGGTAGATTGTAGAGAGTAGTTATGAGCAAAGTTCCTTGTCTTGTGTCAAGCTCGTCAAAAAATGAAACAACTCCCACAAGTCCTTCCAAGATCTTGAAAGTAAAGCTTCATTCCATCCACCTCATTGAATGCAATGAAGCTTGGGGGGCATGTACCTTGATTTGCATCATTATGCCGGGGGCATGTGAACTTGTAACAAGCATAGTTTTTCGTTTCAAGCTTGCATAAACATGAAACTGAATCCGAGCATAGTTCTTTTCCTGTGTCAAGCTCGTTAAAAAATGAAACAAATCCTCCTCTAATTGAGTCGAGAGTTTGACTAGACCTCATAGATGTTAGGTTGTACGTTTAGGTTAGTTATTTCAGTTTTTGCATAATTTTATTACAGTTTTAGGTCGAGTCTTTCAAATGATCTCGTTCTTGAACCTTCATTTCATCCACCTTAGTTGAATGAAATGAAGCTGGGGGGCATGCGCTCTAACAGTTATGCTTAGGGGGCATCAAGCACAGTTTTATCTCTGTTTCAAGCTTGTGTAAAAATGAAACTAATTTGAAGCATAGTTTTTATCTGTTTCAAGCTTTTGTAAAAATGAAACCTATCTCGAGTCAATTTCAGTTATTTTCAAGACTCGTTAAACTCATGAAAATCCCGAGATTATTTTGCTATTTTTCATTCTCGTAAAACAAATGAAAATGCCGAGTTCTTTCCGTCTTTTCCTGCTCGTAAATTAAATTGAAAGTCGGCCATATGAGTACATTTTTATCATTTTTTCGAACTCATTAAAACTTACGAAAAAGTGAAAACCATGAGTACATTTTTATCCCTTTTTCGAACTCGTTAAAACTTACGAAAAAGTGAAACCTCAGAGTCATCTTTTAAGCCCTTTTCTGACTCCTGAAATATGAAAAGATTGCCGAGCGTTTCTTTTACACTCGTTAAAACAGAATTAAAAGACGGTCCCCTTTTAGCTCTTTTCTGACCGCAAAATCAGGAAAAGATTGCCGGGTTTTTGTCGTTTCAAACTCGATAAGGAAATAAAACGACGTGTCCTTGATCGCTTTTTACTTTTTAGGTCAGTGGCACTAATTATGAAAGTACTCCTTGGTCGCAAGATCAAGCGGTTCCCCCAGGTATTATTTTATACTTTTTCGGGCTTGAGGGAAACAAATCTACGAAAAAGTTCAACTTGGAGTCTCCTTTTGTTTTTTCAGATTCTCTAAAATTGAAAAACGCCGAGTTTCTCCTATACTGGGCTCGTTAAAACTTTTACAGTAGAGGACCTGTTCAATTACAAACAGGAACGAACCACTCCTTCCTAGGGTTCGAATTTAAACTAGGTTGGACTCGTCCGAAGGATGAGCTTATAATCAAGCATATGTTATCCTCCTCAAGCTTGTTAAAAATAAAGAGGTACTTGCCAGAAATGGTGGGGGAAAGGAGATAAGAATGAACCTGTTTGTTACCTTTTGTCTCAAAAGAAACTTTATTACCACTCTTGAACACGACACTTTTTTCATTCACCTGGGTTGGGAAATCTTTTACCTCACAGTTGATCAAACCACTTTGAAAGTCTTTAACCGGGTTCCGGGGATTAACTTTGAGTTATTTGTCACCAAGCCATCTCTCGTGTCGTTATGTGTTCAAGAGGTCTGCAAGCAAAACTTTCATCTGCAAAATACTTGTCATCCATTTGACCATCCCTGAGTCAGTCCTTACAGCAACATTTCTTCAACTTGAACAATGATTTCGTGTTGCGGGCTCGCCTGCAACGGGTCGCTTTCTATCGACATCGACACATTATCTAGGAAGATGACTTAGGAATCGACAGTACCTTGAAGTCTGCATGCATCAATGGCAGGTTTCTCGCCTTTGACGTCAGTTTACATCATTGACTTTCGATCAAAGGATTCCGTGAAGTGTTCGACATCAAAACATCTATTCACATTTCACGGGTTGTGCTTGGTACTTTGAGAACCATTGACATTACTGGTGGTCTCTCTCACGCTTGTTAACAGTTTACATCATCGACTGGTAATCAAGTGGTTTCTAACATGTTCGACATCAAATCATTTAATCACATGGCTAGAATCGTACCAATTCGGGAAGTAGAAGTGAAGACCCTGGATCTAGTTTCTACCATCCAGGCTGCGAGGAGTTTTGTATTCATTATCTATGTAGACTAATCATAAACAGATGGCTGCATCCATACTGTGTCTACAAAAGTCTATAAAAATGATGTACTGCAAGATCATTCCTGTATCAGAGTAGTTAGTCTGTTAGTTAAAGTTTTGATCTGAGTATGGGAATGCCTACCTCAGTGATGATATAATCTTATACATGTATTTTGTGTTGAAAATTGCAGGTTCTGACCAGGCTCTCCACGGGATAATCCTTGAAATGATAAAGCGCTTCACCCTTCCTAGATATTACAAACCCTAATCTATTCCAGGCTTCGCACTTTAGGGGGCAATCTGTTACACTAAAAAATGTCACCATGACTATTTACAGTTAGTATGGCTCAATCAACAGTCATGCTACCCTCTTAGGCAAGTCTTATGCCTCTGCTCTCCATGTCAAACTCCAAAAAAGAGAGAAAGTCTTGTATAAATGTATTTATCTCTGGGGACGCAAGTTCTCTCAACCTTACCTGCCACGGGTTAATTATGTGGCAACCGGTCCCATGATTTCAGTTACCGATGTAAGTGAGCCTCTCACTGTTTGCTCATCTTCCTTTGATTTAGCTCCGGTAATTGACATGGAAAACTCTATGGGATTACTTGAACACGATGTTCTTATCCCTTTTGAGTCCCTTGACATGTGTTCCTTCCCAAGAAGTATTCTTCCTTCGGATGAAGACCTCTTGGAAGCCATGATCAAGGTGTGTCCATTGACATGTCTTTCCTCCAGTTGGAAGACATGATCAATGTTACGAGGATAGTTTTTTCCTGTATCAACCTCGTTAAAAAATGAAATAGGGTGTATCGAGGATATTTTTTTTCCTGTATCAACCTCGTTAAAAAATGAAATAGGATGTGGTGAGGAAAGCTCCTTTTACTGTGTCAACCTCATTAAAAAATGAATCAGTGTGTGTGAGGATAGTTTGTTCCTGTCTCAACCTCGTTAAAAAATGAAACTGGAAGTCATGAGCATAGTTCCTTGTCTTGTGTCAAGCTCATTAAAAAATGAAACAAGCAGTCACGAGGAAAGTTCCTTTTACTGTGTCGACCTCGTTAAAAAATGAATCAGTGAGTACGAGGATAGTTTTTTCCTGTATCAACCTGGTTAAAAAATGAAATAGGCTAGCATGAGGACAGTTCTTTTACTGAGTCAACCTCATTAAAAAATGAATCAGCTAGATTTTAGGATATGTAGGTAGATTGTAGAAAGTAGCGTTTTGAGGACAGTTCCTGTTACTGAGTCAACCTCGTTAAAAAATGAATCAGGTTTGAGGACAGTTCCTGTTACTGAGTCAACCTCGTTAAAAAATGAATCAGGTTTGAGGACAGTTCCTGTTACTGAGTCAACCTCGTTAAAAAATGAATCAGGTTTGAGGACAGTTCCTGTTACTGAGTCAACCTCGTTAAAAAATGAATCAGGTATGAGGATAGTTCTTTTCTTGTGTCAACCTCTTTAAAAATGAAACAACTCCCTTTTCAAGTTAAATATTGAAAGTAAACCTTCATTTCATCCAGCCGGTTGAATGCAATGAAGCCTGGGGGGCATGTACCTCATTTCGCATCATTATGCTGGGGGCATGCGAACTTTTTGAGCATAGTTCCTTGTCTTGTGTCAAGCTCGTTAAAAAATGAAACAAGGGTAGGTTAAGTAGGTAGATTGTAGAGAGTAGTCATGAGCATAGTTCTTTGTCTTGTGTCAAGCTCGTTAAAAAATGAAACAAGGATTTTAGAGCATAGTTCCTTGTCTTGTGTCAAGCTCGTTAAAAAATGAATCAAGGTTTTTAGAGCATAGTTCCTTGTCTTGTGTCAAGCTCGTTAAAAAATGAATCAAGGTTTTTAGAGTAAAGTTTTTGTTAGGTAGATTGTAGAGAGTAGTTATGAGCAAAGTTCCTTGTCTTGTGTCAAGCTCGTTAAAAAATGAAACAACTCCCACAAGTCTTTCCAAGATCTCGAAAGTAAAGCTTCATTCCATCCACCTCATTGAATGCAATGAAGCTTGGGGGGCATGTACCTTGATTTGCATCATTATGCCGGGGGCATGTGAACTTGTAACAAGCATAGTTTTTCGTTTCAAGCTTGCATAAACATGAAACTGAATCCGAGCATAGTTCTTTTCCTGTGTCAAGCTCGTTAAAAAATGAAACAAATCCTCCTCTAATTGAGTCGAGAGTTTGACTAGACCTCATAGATGTTAGGTTGTACGTTTAGGTTAGTTATTTCAGTTTTTGCATAATTTTCTTACAGTTTTAGGTCGAGTCTTTCAAATGATCTCGTTCTTGAACCTTCATTTCATCCACCTTAGTTGAATGAAATGAAGCTGGGGGGCATGCGCTCTAACATTTATGCTTAGGGGGCATCAAGCACAGTTTTATCTCTGTTTCAAGCTTGTGTAAAAATGAAACTAATTTGAAGCATAGTTTTTATCTGTTTCAAGCTTTTGTAAAAATGAAACCTATCTCGAGTCAATTTCAGTTATTTTCAAGACTCGTTAAACTCATGAAAATCCCGAGATTATTTTGCTATTTTTCATTCTCGTAAAACAAATGAAAATGCCGAGTTCTTTCCGTCTTTTCCTGCTCGTAAATTAAATTGAAAGTCGGCCATATGAGTACATTTTTATCATTTTTTCGAACTCATTAAAACTTACGAAAAAGTGAAAACCATGAGTACATTTTTATCCCTTTTTCGAACTCGTTAAAACTTACGAAAAAGTGAAACCTCAGAGTCATCTTTTAAGCCCTTTTCTGACTCCTGAAATATGAAAAGATTGCCGAGCGTTTCTTTTACACTCGTTAAAACGGAATTAAAAGACGGTCCCCTTTTAGCTCTTTTCTGACCGCAAAATCAGGAAAAGATTGTCGGGTTTTTGTCGTTTCAAACTCGATAAGGAAATAAAACGACGTGTCCTTGATCGCTTTTTACTTTTCAGGTCAGTGGCACTAATTATGAAAGTACTCCTTGGTCGCAAGATCAAGCGGTTCCCCCAGGTATTATTTTATACTTTTTCGGGCTTGAGGGACACAAATCTACGAAAAAGTTCAACTTGGAGTCTCCTTTTGTTTTTTCAAACTCTCTAAAATTGAAAAACGCCGAGTTTCTCCTATACTGGGCTCGTTAAAACTTTTACAGTAGAGGACCTGTTCAATTACAAACAGGAACGAACCACTCCTTCCTAGGGTTCGAATTTAAACTAGGTTGGACTCGTCCGAAGGATGAGCTTATAATCAAGCATATGTTATCCTCCTCAAGCTTGTTAAAAATAAAGAGGTACTTGCCAGAAATGGTGGGGGAAAAGAGATAAGAATGAACCTGTTTGTTACCTTTTGTCTCAAAAGAAACTTTATTACCACTCTTGAACACGACACTTTTTTCATTCACCTGGGTTGGGAAATATTTTACCTCACAGTTGATCAAACCACTTTGAAAGTCTTTAACCGGGTTCCGGGGATTAACTTTGAGTTATTTGTCACCAAGCCATCTGTCGTGTCGTTATGTGTTCAAGAGGTCTGCAAGGAAAACTTTCATCTGCAAAATACTTGTCATCCATTTGACCATCCCTGAGTCAGTCCTTACAGCAACATTTCTTCAACTTGAACAATGATTTCGTGTTGCGGGCTCGCCTACAACGGGTCGCTTTCTATCGACATCGACACATTATCTAGGAAGATGACTTAGGAATCGACAGTACCTTGAAGTCTGCATGCATCAATGGCAGGTTTCTCGCCTTTGACGTCAGTTTACATCATTGACTTTCGATCAAAGGATTCCGTGAAGTGTTCGACATCAAAACATCTATTCACATTTCACGGGTTGTGCTTGGTACTTTGAGAACCATTGACATTACTGGTGGTCTCTCTCACGCTTGTTAACAGTTTACATCATCGACTGGTAATCAAGTGGTTTCTAACATGTTCGACATCAAATCATTTAATCAGATGGCTAGAATCGTACCAATTCGGGAAGTAGAAGTGAAGACCCTGGATCTAGTTTCTACCATCCAGGCTGCGAGGAGTTTTGTATTCATTATCTATGTAGACTAATCATAAACAGATGGCTGCGTCCATACTGTGTCTACAAAAGTCTATAAAAATGATGTACTGCAAGATCATTCCTGTATCAGAGTAGTTAGTCTGTTAGTTAAAGTTTTGATCTGAGTATGGGAATGCCTACCTCAGTGATGATATAATCTTATACATGTATTTTGTGTTGAAAATTGCAGGTTCTGACCAGGCTCTCCACGGGATAATCCTTGAAATGATAAAGCGCTTCACCCTTCCTAGATATTACAAACCCTAATCTATTTCAGGCTTCGCACTTTAGGGGGCAATCTGTTACACTAAAAAATGTCACCATGACTATTTACAGTTAGTATGGCTCAATCAACAGTCATGCTACCCTCTTAGGCAAGTCTTATGCCTCTGCTCTCCATGTCAAACTCCAAAAAAGAGAGAAAGTCTTGTATAAATGTATTTATCTCTGGGGACGCAGGTTCTCTCAACCTTCCTTGCCACGGGTTAATTATGTGGCAACCGGTCCCATGATTTCAGTTACCGATGTAAGTGAGCCTCTCACTGTTTGCTCATCTTCCTTTGATTTAGCTCCGGTAATTGACATGGAAAACTCTATGGGATTACTTGAACATGATGTTCTTATCCCTTTTGAGTCCCTTGACATGTGTTCCTTCCCAAGAAGTATTCTTCCTTCGGATGAAGACCTCTTGGAAGCCATGATCAAGGTGTGTCCATTGACATGTCTTTCCTCCAGTTGGAAGCCATGATCAATGTTACGAGGATACTTTTTTCCTGTATCAACCTCGTTAAAAAATGAAATATGCTGTATCGAGGATATTTTTTTTCCTGTATCAACCTCGTTAAAAAATGAAATAGGATGTGGTGAGGAAAGTTCCTTTTACTGTGTCAACCTCATTAAAAAATGAATCAGTGTGTGTGAGGATAGTTTGTTCCTGTCTCAACCTCGTTAAAAAATGAAACTGGAAGTCACGATCATAGTTCCTTGTCTTGTGTCAAGCTCATTAAAAAATGAAACAAGCAGTCATGAGGAAAGTTCCTTTTACTGTGTCGACCTCGTTAAAAAATGAATCAGTGAGTACGAGGATAGTTTTTTCCTGTATCAACCTTGTTAAAAAATGAAATAGGCTAGCATGAGGACAGTTCTTTTACTGAGTCAACCTCATTAAAAAATGAATCAGCTAGATTTTAGGATATGTAGGTAGATTGTAGAAAGTAGCGTTTTGAGGACAGTTCCTGTTACTGAGTCAACCTCGTTAAAAAATGAATCAGGTTTGAGGACAGTTCCTGTTACTGAGTCAACCTCGTTAAAAAATGAATCAGGTTTGAGGACAGTTCCTGTTACTGAGTCAACCTCGTTAAAAAATGAATCAGGTATGAGGATAGTTCTTTTCTTGTGTCAACCTCTTTAAAAATGAAACAACTCCCTTTTCAAGTTAAATATTGAAAGTAAACCTTCATTTCATCCAACCGGTTGAATGCAATGAAGCCTGGGGGGCATGTACCTCATTTCGCATCATTATGTTGGGGGCATGCGAACGTTTTTAGCATAGTTCCTTGTCTTGTGTCAAGCTCGTTAAAAAATGAAACAAGGGTAGGTTAAGTAGGTAGATTGTAGAGAGTAGTCATGAGCATAGTTCTTTGTCTTGTGTCAAGCTCGTTAAAAAATGAAACAAGGATTTTAGAGCATAGTTCCTTGTCTTGTGTCAAGCTCGTTAAAAAATGAATCAAGGTTTTTAGAGCATAGTTCCTTGTCTTGTGTCAAGCTCGTTAAAAAATGAATCAAGGTTTTTAGAGTAAAGTTTTTGTTAGGTAGATTGTAGAGAGTAGTTATGAGCAAAGTTCCTTGTCTTGTGTCAAGCTCGTTAAAAAATGAAACAACTCCCACAAGTCTTTCCAAGATCTCGAAAGTAAAGCTTCATTCCATCCACCTCATTGAATGCAATGAAGCTTGGGGGGCATGTACCTTGATTTGCATCATTATGCCGGGGGCATGTGAACTTGTAACAAGCATAGTTTTTCGTTTCAAGCTTGCATAAACATGAAACTGAATCCGAGCATAGTTCTTTTCCTGTGTCAAGCTCGTTAAAAAATGAAACAAATCCTCCTCTAATTGAGTCGAGAGTTTGACTAGACCTCATAGATGTTAGGTTGTACGTTTAGGTTAGTTATTTCAGTTTTTGCATAATTTTCTTACAGTTTTAGGTCGAGTCTTTCAAATGATCTCGTTCTTGAACCTTCATTTCATCCACCTTAGTTGAATGAAATGAAGCTGGGGGGCATGCGCTCTAACAGTTATGCTTAGGGGGCATCAAGCACAGTTTTATCTCTGTTTCAAGCTTGTGTAAAAATGAAACTAATTTGAAGCATAGTTTTTATCTATTTCAAGCTTTTGTAAAAATGAAACCTATCTCGAGTCAATTTCAGTTATTTTCAAGACTCGTTAAACTCATGAAAATCCCAAGATTATTTTGCTATTTTTCATTCTCGTAAAACAAATGAAAATGCCGAGTTCTTTCCGTCTTTTCCTGCTCGTAAATTAAATTGAAAGTCGGCCATATGAGTACATTTTTATCATTTTTTCGAACTCATTAAAACTTACGAAAAAGTGAAAACCATGAGTACATTTTTATCCCTTTTTCGAACTCGTTAAAACTTACGAAAAAGTGAAACCTCAGAGTCATCTTTTAAGCCCTTTTCTGACTCCTGAAATATGAAAAGATTGCCGAGCGTTTCTTTTACACTCGTTAAAACGGAATTAAAAGACGGTCCCCTTTTAGCTCTTTTCTGACCGCAAAATCAGGAAAAGATTGCCGGGTTTTTGTCGTTTCAAACTCGATAAGGAAATAAAACGACGTGTCCTTGATCGCTTTTTACTTTTCAGGTCAGTGGCACTAATTATGAAAGTACTCCTTGGTCGCAAGATCAAGCGGTTCCCCCAGCTATTATTTTATACTTTTTCGGGCTTGAGGGAAACAAATCTACGAAAAAGTTCAACTTGGAGTCTACTTTTGTTTTTTCAGACTCTCTAAAATTGAAAAACGCCGAGTTTCTCCTATACTGGGCTCGTTAAAACTTTTACAGTAGAGGACCTGTTCAATTACAAACAGGAACGAACCACTCCTTCCTAGGGTTCGAATTTAAACTAGGTTGGACTCGTCCGAAGGATGAGCTTATAATCAAGCATATGTTATCCTCCTCAAGCTTGTTAAAAATAAAGAGGTACTTGCCAGAAATGGTGGGGGAAAAGAGATAAGAATGAACCTGTTTGTTACCTTTTGTCTCAAAAGAAACTTTATTACCACTCTTGAACACGACACTTTTTTCATTCACCTGGGTTGGGAAATCTTTTACCTCACAGTTGATCAAACCACTTTGAAAGTCTTTAACCGGGTTCCGGGGATTAACTTTGAGTTATTTGTCACCAAGCCATCTGTCGTGTCGTTATGTGTTCAAGAGGTCTGCAAGAAAAACTTTCATCTGCAAAATACTTGTCATCCATTTGACCATCCCTGAGTCAGTCCTTACAGCAACATTTCTTCAACTTGAACAATGATTTCGTGTTGCGGGCTCGCCTGCAACGGGTCGCTTTCTATCGACATCAACACATTATCTAGGAAGATGACTTAGGAATCGACAGTACCTTGAAGTCTGCATGCATCAATGGCAGGTTTCTCGCCTTTGACGTTAGTTTACATCATTGACTTTCGATCAAAGGATTCCGTGAAGTGTTCGACATCAAAACATCTATTCACATTTCACGGGTTGTGCTTGGTACTTTGAGAACCATTGACATTACTGGTGGTCTCTCTCATGCTTGTTAACAGTTTACATCATCGACTGGTAATCAAGTGGTTTCTAACATGTTCGACATCAAATCATTTAATCACATGGCTAGAATCGTACCAATTCGGGAAGTAGAAGTGAAGACCCTGGATCTAGTTTCTACCATCCAGGCTGCGAGGAGTTTTGTATTCATTATCTATGTAGACTAATCATAAACAGATGGCTGCGTCCATACTGTGTCTACAAAAGTCTATAAAAATGATGTACTGCAAGATCATTCCTGTATCAGAGTAGTTAGTCTGTTAGTTAAAGTTTTGATCTGAGTATGGGAATGCCTACCTCAGTGATGATATAATCTTATACATGTATTTTGTGTTGAAAATTGCAGGTTCTGACCAGGCTCTCCACGGGATAATCCTTGAAATGATAAAGCGCTTCACCCTTCCTAGATATTACAAACCCTAATCTATTCCAGGCTTCGCACTTTAGGGGGCAATCTGTTACACTAAAAAATGTCACCATGACTATTTACAGTTAGTATGGCTCAATCAACAGTCATGCTACCCTCTTAGGCAAGTCTTATGCCTCTGCTCTCCATGTCAAACTCCAAAAAAGAGAGAAAGTCTTGTATAAATGTATTTATCTCTGGGGACGCAGGTTCTCTCAACCTTACCTGCGGGGACGCTCCCAATGTTCACAAAAGCTGCGTCCAAAGATGCTCTGTATGTAAAGGGACAGGTGCGTCCCCCTGTAAAGGTTAGAATGCGCAAGTTTCATCTTTAAAAAGTTACTTGTGGTCATTTCTAGAGCATTCTAGAAGGTTGTTCGACGTGTATTGGGCGCCTCCAGATGGTTCATGCACTCCTATCAAAGAGGAACTTATCCCATCAATAAGGGAGCTATCCCACCCAAAGAGGGGATTATCCCATTGATGGTGGACCTGATTAACCTCCTCTTGAGCACTATAAATACAGGCATTGGGCCAGAAGGAGGAGAGGTTGGAGCTATACATTTTCTTTGGGTAAATGTTGCAGGAATTAGGACTCCCATTTAGAACCTTGTGATGAGAGATTGTCTTTGCTTGATTCTACTTGGAAGTGGGTGAGCTTTGTCAAAGTAGAGGAAAACCCTTGATGGACCCTGGGAGGAACTTGCACAACACCAAGGCCAGGTTGTAAGAGTTTCTTTGTTTCGTTATTAATACAAACTGGTTTATTTTTCTCAATAGCTTGTGTTAATGAGTTATTTCATGTGTTCCTTGGTCTGCATGTTGAATATATGTTTTATTATATGAAATGCAAGTGCTTGGTAATTGTTTGATTGTTTGTGGTTGCAGGAATTGACTTGAAGGAGGAGCTCATCCGGATCGGCAAGGACAGACTACAACAACAGCGTTTTGGAATAAGGTAAGCCTAAACACTTGTAGTTTTCATGTTTTAAAAGGTATATTTAGAGAAAGATCACTCCATTTTGTCTTGTTTGTCGCTAGAGAGTTTAGACTCCTAGGGAGGTCAGTTGTGTCCGCACAAACGACTTTTTCCGCCACGACAAAGGCCTCTTCATTAAATGTTACAAGATGATGATGGGTACATGGTTCACTCTTTTTCATTAAAAGGATAAACTCCATTAACTAGAGTGGCATGTCTCTTCGCAAGATATTATCCTATATGAGCTCTCACTCATATGGGCCCTCCTTTAGCATGACAGGATGTCAAACTCTCACATGAAGTGGCATATAAGCATCCTCCAACAGAATGGTAAAAAAGGATCTTGACTTCAAAATCATCATCTCAGCAAATAAAAAGAAAGACATGGAATAAGTACATCATGTACCTCTAATTTCAAGGATGACCTAAATATGCAAAGCTTTGTTGAAGAAATGGACTTCACCATTGAATTTGTTGCACGAAATTGTGTTGAATGACTATAAAATTGACCCCTTTTTGACACCGTCAAAATCTAGACCCTTGCGAATCTCAAAGATTCCCCAAATATTTCTTCTCACCAGTTAACTAAATTTTTTTTCTCAGGTGGTGAGCACCAGTATTGCAGCAATAATGCTTCAACTCCTGGGCTTCCTACTTTACTTTTATCAACCCAGTAGTTCATAACAAACTTGGAAGCGACGGTGTTGTATGCACAAGTACTAGTTCTTACTGCAGGCTGTCACTTGGTCAGCTGGTGCTATATCACTAGGAGCTCAAGCCAACTTCTATGAATTCCAGAAGAAGCTTTGAATCTGATTAAAGAAAGGAAATATTACTCTACAGAGGCTATTTTACTTGCAGAAAGAGAAAGAAGACTGGAATGTAAAGCAAAACCTAGCAAACCCTAATTTACCAACTAACCATACTTTTGCAGAAAGAGAGATGAAAACCTATGAAATGAATGCAATTACCTACTGAGGAGGTAAACTACACCTATTCAAGCTATGTCTAGAAGGAAATGAGGAAAAAACATCTTTTTTTAATTTTTATGTATTCTATGTGAAGTTGTTGTGCATGTAATTTATTCGTTTGTGGATGTGGCAGGAATTAGGTGGCAATAGAGGGTGACTTTGGGATTTACAGAGGTGTAGGAAGGTGTGGAGGGGTCAGAAGAGGCCTCTGGAACCCTTCTGGAGGCTTTCCCTACAATCGGACTTCAAAATGTCACTTACAGGAAATTCTACAGGAGGCTACAGGAGATCTATAGGAGGATCTACAGGAGGGTGCCGAGGGCTGTTTTAAAGGTTTTAAAGGTGGAGAAAATGGTGGGAAAGGGTAAATGAAGATAGAGGGATGTGTTAAGGTGTCTGAAGCTCATCAAGGATGAATGGGAAAGAAAATGATGGTTGGATTTGTTCAAGAGACGAGAGGAAAGCTTATGAGAAAAGTGCAGAAATTAGGGCAGATTTGTGTAGGGCTGTGAATGGCCTGTGAAACATGTAGCAAGAGAGATGGTGATGGCTACTTTATTCTTTTATTATGAGTAGAGATGTACTGTAAGAGAGTTGCAAATAGAAACACTGAAACTGAGCAAGAAAAGAACTAGCTGCACCAAAAAACAGAACTATATCTCATGCTAACCTAAATTCTGATCTAGGAAAATACAATGTTGAATAATGCTATATGGGAAGGAAATAATGGAAAGAGATTTATTGCAGAAACATAAATGAGTATGGCAAAATAGGTCTAAAGAAAAACACTAACCTCTGAATCAAATTGTAACACTAGAAATTGCATGGAGGAAGCAAAACTGTGTTTTTGTGGCAGCAAGAGTGTCTTGACCTCAGCTCATGGTCCGAAAGGGAGGAGAGGAGGTCAAGGCAGTGTTGATGGCCTTTTTGTATCTTTTCCTATCACTATTTAACCTACTTCAGCAAACTAAAATGGAAACAACTTTGTAAATCACCAAAAGCAACCTATTCTAACCAAGGAAAAAGAAAATCTATCTAACAACAACTAATTCATGAACTAAAACAAAACATATATAAAAAAAAAAAAGAGGTGTTGGGAAGCCTTGGCTGGGCCCTAACCCAAGAGCTTCAACCCTCTGAAAGAACTCAGTGCTGGCTTAGAAAATATTTCATCTCCATTATCAAAATAATAGTCACATTACATAAAACTGTTCAGAAAAGTAAGCTCGAAATGAGCTGAGCAAAAGCTGCAACAAAAGTGCAAAAATTTGACTAGCATCCAAAAACATAATGAGGCCCTAGGCCTCTATATTTATACAACCAGAGCCTCCAACAAGTCTCCTAAAATCAAGGAGGCTTGGCTCCTAGGACTTGAGATAGACAACAGTTAACCTTCACTTGCTCGGTTGCCCTTTTGATGCATTGATGTGGCTGCTTGTGCTCCGAGCGTTTTGAAGGAGGATTCAAAGTAGGGGGTCATAAATGAGGGGGAAACCCTCCTACAAATCCTCTCCCTTGTTTTCCTCGAATATTGGCTACCAAATGCTCATTAAACCTTTGACTTCGTCTCAAAATTGACCAAAAATCTGCATAAAGCACACATTAGACTTCATGGCATAATGACTAGCCGAACTCACTCTATTAGCATAAATATAATAAAAAACATGCAATAAACTAATGAAAATGGTGGATTAAGATGAGTTATGAGGCAAAAAGAGCCCATATAATTACCCATTTATGGGGCTCATCATCACCCCCCTACTGAATGTGTTGCTCATCCTTTGAGCGACTAGTCCACCTCCTTATCTTTGATGGCCTTGATGGTCTCCTTGACATCCCATGCTTCTGATGTGACATCCTCTTCCTTATCATGGAATCTAGCCTTTGTGTCCACCTCTTCCCACTGTTGTTTTTCTTCTCCCACTTTTGTGCCCTCTAGCAGTCATAGCAGCAGTGGGGGGCTCAATTTAAGGCCAATCCAATTGACATTCAAATTTTTCATAGAGTCTTTGTACATTGGCACTCTCTTCAATGCTTCTTTCATCCTATTTGGGGAGTGATAGTCTCTGATCTGTAGGTTCTGTGGCAGTGTGTTCCACCTTCTCATATAGGCATGAATGCAGTCATCTCCAAGCAATCTTTCCATGTCCACAAAATGTGAAATAGCTTGGGCCTGCTCATTGATATACTTAGGGGCACTTTGAGGATTAGCTGCAAGCAGTTGGTGTGTGCTAATGAGAGCCATATGCTCTGATGGCTCTGCTCTAATCATTAGGGCTCTTTTTTTTCTTTTTCCATCATCTTCTTGATTTATGTTTCCCTTTTCTCCTCATGACTTATCCATGATGCCATGGCCATCAACTGCAAGTCCCCTAAGCTAGCATTGGGGTCCCATCGGTTCGTATCAGTGAGGGCCATGTTATGCAAATAAAAATTTGCCAACTTTTCCTTGTCTTCTACTGAATTGTGGTCACATAGGTCCATGAACTGTCTATAATCGTGAAAAGGCATGGTGCCTCTCTATGCCAGAGTCTTGATTTGAAACTATAGCCACTAGTTGTTAAGGTATACTCCATATGATTTGGCTGGTTTTCTACACTGTAGGGCCTCCATATCCCATCTCACCATGCATGCTAATTGGGTTTCCCTTTCTTGCAGCTGTTTTCTTAACATTTCATTATCTGCTTCCAAGTGAGATCTTCTAATTGCTCCTGTATGACTTACAATGCTCAATTCCTTACCCATCTCTCTCAACTTGTTTACAATGTGGCCAATGTCTTCCACCCCTTTGGACTTGGTGATCTATATTCATCTATGGCTTCTTAACCTTTCATTTTCTAGTTCAAAGAAAACTGGGACTGAAAATTTCTGTGGAATAATTTTTCCTCCTTCAAGAAGGTTGTAATAAGATCCTAAACTAGGCTGCAAGTCAGGTTCTTATGTCTCTGATGTTTCATCCTTCCCCGTGGTCTAATATTCTGCCCTTTTCTCAAGTTTCTCAGTCTCTTGTAGCTTTTTTAGGGTCTCCTGTAGAGCAGTCTGTGCCTCCTGTAGGACTGTTTTTGAGTCCTGTAGCTTTATTCTTTCATTCCAAGTGGCAGATCTAGGACTTCCTCTTTCATAAGTAATGGGGGTTTTGGATGGAGATTCCTCCCTTTTGATAGTAAGGGAATCTTCAATTATGATAGGATCTTTTGAAGATGGTTGTCGCTTCCCTATTATTATTCTTGTGCTTTTTCGAGCCCTGAAATACATTGACAGTTGCCTTTTCCTCTTTTGTTTGGGTTTAACTGGGGTACTGAAGGCAGCAAGAACAGCTGTTGCTTCCCTTTCTAATGTCTCAGGAGACACTTCTATCGTCTTTGCCCCTTTTTCCTCTTCTTTTGTCTGTTTTTCCTCTGTTAGCTTTGTTTCCTCTAGCTCTATTTTGATTTCCTTCTCATCTTGTTTAGTTTCTGCCTTCTCTGCTTCAGTATTTTTCTTCTCTGGTTTAGTCTTTTTCTTTTCTGTTTTAGTCTTTTTCTCTTCTGTCCTAGGTTCCTTCTTCTCTGCTTTGGTCTTTTTCTCCTCTGTTTTAGTCTCTTCCTTCCCTATTTTAGGTTCTTCATTCTCTGTTTTGGTTTCCTCCTCATCTTCCCATTTTTGTTGTTCCCGGTCACTTTCAGAAGGACTGAAGTCATATGTGAGGGCTTTTATATCATCTTCTCCTATCATATTTCTAAACATCTCCCAGGCTATGGGGATTGTGAAGGTGTGGAGGGCTTCTTCCACCAGTAGTTTAATTAGTCCATGGTGAGCCAATTGATCTGGACCTCTTGCCTTCAATTTAATGCTAGAGTCTATAAGGGATTGTAGGAGAAAATCGGGAATGTTGAGTTTTTGGGGTGTGGGAATATCCATGCCATATCTCATCTCATGCAGAAGTCTAAAATGATAACCATAAACTATGTTATACCTCCCTTCACAGGAAATGTACTTGATAATTTTGTAACTGACCTCATCCCGAGGGTAAGGTATGCTGGTTCTTCTGATGCCATTTTTTTCCTCTACAGGATGCTCATTTGGTTGGAAGAAGGTTTTCTTGGCAACTTGACCCAATGGATTTTCATCTTTGCTCCACGGTAGTCCAAGTGGAAGACTAGTAACCCTATTGATAAACTCTGGGCTGATTTCCATGGTGAGACCTCTGAAAGTAACAGTGGCATGGGTCTTTGAGTGGGGTACCAAGGAAAGCGAAAACTCGTGAGTTACTTCTTCATCATGCCCTCGAATGTTTTTGAAAAATGGCATCCAATTGGCTCTAGTAAAAATGGTTACTACCTCGGGATGTTCATGGAGCCTAAGTGAATCTAGGGGTTCCTTCTCATGAATCCCCCTGTTGTTATCTTTATAATCTTTTGGAATACCTTAGGTGGAGAAGTAGACAACAATATTTTTGCAAAAATAGGAAACAAAGAAAAAATTATGTTTTCTTTAAGAAACAGGCAGACTTTTTTAATGCAATTACTCTTCTCCTTTAGGCTTAATTCTTCCCTAAAATTGCATCAATCCTTGTGTATATGAATATCCAAGGTGGGTTTGTACAGAGCGTACCTCGTCAGTCCCAAATTTGAGCAAAAATCCCGTGTTTTCTCCTGTAAAACTGCTTACTGGCCCTCCTATCGAAATCGTTGGAGGTTTTCCCATAGAACTTGTTACTACTCCTGTAGAACCCGATAATGCTCCTGTATAACCCGATAAGAGGAGGAGTTCTAAAAACGAGAGAGAGCAATGGTTTCGAGGCTATGGAGGTGGTATGGAGCTTGCTGCAGTCATGGGGACGATGATAAAATGGAAACAAAGGTGGTGAATAAGTTCAAGAGAGAGTACTTATGCTTACTCGAGATATTTCCAGCGATGATGTGAGGTGGCAAAAAGGGTACGTAGCCATTATTCAGAACATTGGTCCCCACTACTTTGTCATCATGAGTCTTCATGCCTTCTACCCACAGTCACTTCCCATCATTTGCATCGGATTTTATACTCCTGCCACTACCTATCTTTTTGGATTTTTTTGTGAGTTGACTAGGCACATGTGCGTGGGATCTCCAAATGAGCATTGTCACACTAGATGAGGGTGTCTAGTTAACTAGCCACCTTTCTGGTTTAATCCCAACCATTTCGTTCGTTCATGTAGTTTTCGAATTATACAGATGGAACAGAGGAGAGGGTTAGACACTTACCTGCAGGTCGAATGCTCGTGCTATGGTGCTGCTAGGTTTTCTTGCTGCTGCATGCTCGGATTTCAATGCTGCATTCTTGTATCCCCTCTACTGTATGATTTTTGCTTCTTGATATGTCCTCGGTTGCTTTGTACAGGTTCCCTTTAATTGATCTTTCTTCTGACATCCCCTACATTCCTATGGCTACACCTATTTTGCTGCTAGAGCTTGATTTTAAGGGGATCAATTGCTACAAGAAATCCTACAAGAGCTCCTGTAGCTACTTCTCCCTCTAAAATTTTTAGCTGATGCTTGTGTTGGGAGCTGTGAGGATGCTACTAAGGGTTCTGATTGCATTGGAGGGGGATTTGGTAAGCTGCAAGTGAGTTATGGAGGTGTTGTTCTTTTTATTTCCTTATCTTTTTAAAACTGGTTTCTGTGTTTTTTCTGCAGGAAGGGAAGAAATCAATGGAGATGAGGTGGTGCAGGTGTGCGATGGATGGTCAAGATGGTGAATAATTGTAGGATGGCCTACATGCTCTCTATGAAAATCCCCAGCTCCTCAAACTGTTGTTAAACTTCATTTCGAGCTCTCTGTGATTTCTATAGGAGCCTCCTGTAGAACACACAGGGCCTCCTATAGGATGCACAATCTTCAGAAAAAAGCACAGAGAAGTGGAGAAAAAAAGAAAAAATGATGGAGAAGACTATAGAGGATGTGTAATAGGCTTTTTGGCATGTCTCCTTGCTTCTTGTGGTCCATCTGTAACCTGCAATGCATTTTAAAAGTCAATTTCCTCTTCCTTTTTTCTCTGTTTTTTTTTTTGAAAAGACAACTAGGGCACCTCCGGGAGGTTTTCACGCTACTTTCCTACCCTGGGTGCCTCCAAGGGAGGTTTTCACCCACGGATCTTATTCTCTCTCTTTCTTTCTTTTTTTTCATCACTGGGCCACCTCAAAAGAGGTTTTCAACCCAATGATGGGACTCAAGTGCCTCACAGAGGTTTTCACTTGAGTACTTATTATTATTTTTTTTTAGTGAGTGGGTGGAGTGGAGGCTAAGACTTGCTCCACTACCAACATTGTCTTATTCAAATCTTCAATGAACTCTTTCTTGGAGAGGGGCTTCTTGTAAATTTTCAACCTATGCCCATTGACAAGCATGGGGATGGCTTCCTCATCAATGGTCCTGATCAGAACTGAACCATTATCATTGCATTTTTCTACAATGTAGGGTCCCAACAATCTTGTCCTCAGCTTTCTCTTAAAATCTTTATACCTTGAGTCATAGAGCAGTGCCCAATCGCCTTCTTGGAATTACTTCTCCTTGATATTTTTTTCATGCCATATCTTCCTCTGAACCTGGACTACCTCTGTGTGAAGAAGGTCCTGCAATCTTTGTTCATCTAATCCATTTAGCTAGAGCAAACTTTCCGTTTATGCATGGCTAAGATCTATGTCCAACTGTGCTGCCATCCTTAGTGTATTGTATTCAAACTCTATTGGCAGCAAAGCCTTCTTCACATAGACCAGTTCATAGGGTGTGAACCGTGTGGTGGTCTTCCATGTGGTGTTGTAGGCCCAGGTGGCCTCAACCGGTCTATTTGCCCAATCGTTTCTGCTGCTACTCACTACCTTCATCAGAATTCCTTCCAAAGCTCTATTAGTGACTTCCACTTTCCCATTGGCTTCTGGATGGTAAGGGGTGGAAATCCTGTGCTTGATTTTATGATGTGTGAGTAGGTCTTCAATCAAATTGGAAGTGAACTGACTGCCTTGATCTGTAACCAGTTCTCTTGGATACCCGAACTTATAGAATATGTTCTCTCTTAAAAACTCAGCTACTTTTTCTTATATTGTTGCCTTGATTGCCTTTGTCTCTGCCCATTTTGTCAGATAATCGGTGCACACAATGATGTATTGTTTTTGTTTTGAAGGAGGGTTGATAAGACCCACACAGTCCATGCCCCACTTCTCAAATGGCTCAAAAGTCACTTGAGGTTGCATGGGCATCTCATCCTTTGGAGTAGGTTTCCCGATCCTTTGGCACCGATCACATTGGCTGGTATATCTCTTCACATCTTAATGAAGAGTGGGCCAATAGTACCCTGCTTGCAAAATTTTGAAGGCAATCCTCTTTGCTGGAAAATGGCCTCCAAAAGCCCCATCATGATAGGTCAGGAGAATGTCAAAAACTTCCTCCTCCCTGACACATCTTATCAAGATCTGATCTCGGCCAAGTTTGAAGAGATTTCCCCCAATCCAGGTGAAAGGGGTGATTTTCCTCACGATCTTGCTCTTCGCTTTGGAGGACCGGTGTGGTGGGAACTGTGCTAAAATCATGTAATTTGGTATATCAACAAACCATGGAGAGAGTATTGAGATAGCAAATAGGTGCTCATCTCGCATTTGATCGTCCACCATTCATTTCTCACCTGCAGGGAGATTTATTCTAGAAAAAGAGTCAGCAACAACATTTTCCTTACCAGGCTTATCAACAATGGTTAAATCAAACTACTGCAATAAAAGTAACCACCTAATAATGTGAGCATTTACATCTGGTTTGTTCATTAGATACCCAATTGTAGCATGATCAGTGTGTACAAAGGTTTGATAGCCTGTGATGTAATGTCTGAATTTATTTAAGGAGTGTACTACAGTTAGGAGTTCTTTCTCGATTACCATGTAGTTTAACTCTGCCTTTGACAAATTTTTACTTATAAAGTATATGGCATAAGGTAACTTTCCATCAACTTGCCCTAAGGCTTCTCCTAATGCTTTAATCGAGGAATATCTATGAATGTGGAAAGGTAGGGCCCAGTTTGGGCCTCTCAAAATTGGGGCAGCCACAAGTTTACTTTTCAAGGTATCTAGGGCTTCTTGATAGTTTTAAGTCCATATGAACTCGACATCTTTTCCCAAAAGACAAAACAATGGAGAGGCTAACTTACTAAAATATTTAATGAATCTTTTGTAATATACCACTAAGCCTAGGAAACTTCAGACATCTCTCACCTTTTGAGGAGGTGGGACCCTTTGGATGATGGCAATTTTGTTGGGGTCCACCTGCAATCCTTGTTGAGATATTGCATGACCTAGCATGGTCCCTTCAGTCATCAAGAATTCACATTTTTCCAGACTGAGGGATAGGTTCATAGTGATACACTTGTCCAAAACGTTTCCCAGGTTACATAAAGCTTCTTGGAAGTTAGAACCATAAGGAGTAAAATCATCCATATATATTTCCACTGCATCATGAACCATTTCAGAAAATATACTTAATACTTCTATCTAGAAAGTGGAGGGAGCATTGCACAAACCAAAATGAAGGACTTGATATGCAAAGGTACACCAAAGACAAGTGAAAGTGGTCTTATCTTGGTCTTCCGGGCTGATTTGGATCTGATTGTACCTGTTGAACCCATCTAGGAAGGAGAAAAACTTTTTCCCCGCCAGACCATCTAACACTTGATCTATGAAAGGCAAAGGAAAATGGTCCTTTTTGGTGGCCTTGTTCAGTTCCTGATAATCGACACTATTTCTCCACTTACCATTGTTCTTTGGCAGTAGCACCAAAGGAGAGACCCATTCACTGTCAGAGATGGGGTAGATGAATCCTGCATCCAATAACTTTTGCAATTCTTCCTTAACAATGTCTTTAAGGGCTGGATTCATCCTTCTTTGAGGCTGCCTAACTGGTTTGAAATATTCCTTAATGTAAATGTGATGATTACAAACTAAAGGGTGCACTACTTTCATCTCCTTATAGCTCAAGGATAAGGAATCTAAATGTTTTCTCAATAAGCTACACAGTTCCTTCTCTTGGGAGGTGGATAGGGTTGAGTTGATTTTCAAAGTTCTTTCAGGGCTGAACTCTATATTATTAACACAGAGAGAGGTTGGATCAGCCACACAGTAATCAAATAAGGGATTTTCTTGGGTTTCTTTCACTAGATATTCTAATGGAAAAATACTGGGGGGGGGGTGGATTTTGAATTAAATTTTCAATGATTTCATTCTCATCCTGCTATTTCCCCCCATGGCAGTTTCTACTACACACAGTGATGTAGAATAGACTACGTCCTCATCCTCCTCCTCCAACCAGAGAGGTAGATCATGTTGTAGCAAAGGTTGGGTAAGAGGGTAGAGTATTAGCTGCTTGGACATATGCCAGTTCTTGATTGTGATGTTCCCAGCTCGACAGCTGATGTAGGCATCTGCAGTAGCCAACTAGGGTCTTCCCAAGAAGAGAGGATACCCAGTGATCTTTTCCTTTGGCTGGAGAACTAGGAAATCAGCAGGGTACTCCTAAGAATCAATGGAGACCATCACATCTTCCACAATCCCTTCAGGGGTCACAGTGGAGCGGTCTGCTAACTGCAGTACTATTGTGGTATTTCTCAGGGAGCCATGGAGGTTGAGCTTGAGCATGGTGTCCTTTGTCATCACATTAATGGCAGCTCCCAGATCAATCAAGGTATGTGGGATCATGGTGCCATTCATGTGGACATCAACTACTGGGCTTCCAAGGTCTAGATATTTCAGTCAGATTACCTGCCTAAACATTAGGTTGGACAAATGTCCTATGACATTGAAGGTTGGGGCATCTCTCTTGCACTTGCCTCGATGCCTGAAGCACTTCCCTTTGATCATCTTATTGTATACGGGCACATCCTTTATGGCTTGGAGAAGTATCTTTACACATAATTGTCTCAATTCTCCCAGAAGTTTAGTTTCTTCTGGGTTGGGCTACATTGTCCCAGATAGTCTCTCAGGAAAGGGTGGATTTGCTTTTGGTTCACTTTCCTCTTTGTCTTCCTCAACCTCCTTAGGGGGAGGCTGGCTATCTGGGAGGACCTTCCAAAATCATAGGTTAATCTCTTGGATCTCCACATCATAGGTTGGGAATGATGGTTCCCCACTGCGTACTTGTTGAGCCCATATGTGGTTTGAGTTCGGGTTCGATTGAGCAGGCATTAGGAGTGGCCTTGGTGGAGCAGGAGGCAATGGTTGTAGTTGAGCAGGTGGTGGAGGAAAAAGAGCAGGAGGAGAGTTGTATAGGGGCCTATACCCCTGATGAGATGCATTCCACTAAGGTTGTGGCTGAGTATAGGAATGGAAGGAATGAGCAGCTGGTTGGGCATGATATTGAGATGGATATGAACAAGGAGGAGGTGTGGATCAGGAAGGATGAGTAGAGGGACCTGCTATAGACATTTTTGGGCACTGCAATCCCAATCATACATTTCCATAAACCAAGGGCTCCTAAGTCCCTAAAAGTGTTGTTCCATACCCTAAGAGAACAAGGTCAGCTGATTACATCATATCCCAGAAGTTCTCCACAGGAAACTACTCAGAACTGGTCAAAACTGGACCATACAGGTTGCTCAGTGCTAAGAGTGCGATGCATCCCACCTTCCCAGTGTAAAGGGTGCGATGCATACTGAAAATCCCTTCTGTAGGGTGTGATGGGCGAGAGTAGACAAATGGCAGAGACAGTTTGCAAGGTGGATGATCATAGAATCTTCCAGAAACTTCTCCTATGACACTTGCCTCTCTGAATTCGTCCAAGCATGAGTAGGAGATCATCAATCTCCAAGTGGAATCAAGAACTATCAGAGAGAGGACACTAATCAAAATCCCAGAAGCTAACTCACCCCCTGCAATCATCTATATATGGATCCCTCATCCCAGAGATCCAAAGGACGGAATTTTGTATCTTATAAGGAAGTGCTATTGGTTTCTTGGTGGAACATCATATTGTTGGGTGATCTAAGCTTTTCATGAGGTGAAGAAGGGCTTTCATGCTAGGAGGATGACGTTGGGTTAGAACAATTGGTTGTAGTCCTCTTTGCTATTCTTGATATTAATAAAGCTATTCAAGTTTTCCTCCACATTCTTGTATGTTTGATGATATATGCAATTGTGTGGTCAATATATATCTGGTCCTATATTTTTTATGATTGTATATCTCTGTTCTTCGATAGTATTATGATGTTTTGATTCCACAGGTGCTCTTTGAAGCTGGGTAGACAAAGGCAAAGCAGCAAGGATCTATCATAAGGGAGAGGAGCCAAGCAAGGAACTAAGCGCAAGACTGAGGTTGGTGTTCTTTGTTCCCCTCTTATCTACCTCTCATAAAGGAAAGTGAAAGTAGTTTTAGTTTGTTTGTTTCTAAGATAGCTACTAGTCTTAGTGGGACTAGCAGCTCTGAGTGGACACTAGATTTCCCGATAACAAAATGGCGACTCCATTGGGGATTGAATAGATTGTTTGTTTGTCTATATTTGTTTGTTTTATAAACTTACAGACGGAGCCTGAAGTTAAGGCAGCTAACCTTCGAATTTCATTTGTTATATAAGTGCAAAGTAGATCAATGCTGCTTTAGTCTATCTTTGGGTTTTGTTTATAAACTGAACAATCGATTTGCAAACCTTCTAATTGCCCTAGTGGTGGCTCTAGTAACCTCATTAGATCAACCCCTGTGATTTATATTTACTGAACATTGCTTTCTTGGACTAAATCCCTGAACTGAGCTGCAAATTGTGACTCAGAACCCAATTGAAGTCTCGTCCCTGGACCATCACACCTTCTCCTCTTGAGAATTTTGATGCATTGCACCTCCCGTGAGCAGTAGGTGCACTACATCGACTTTCCCTATGTTACAGGTGGGCTTATCAGATAAGACCTCTTCTGCTCTCAAATTTTGGTTTCTGTGTTCACGCTCTTCAGCTTTATTCAAGTGTTTTGCTATCTCTGATCAGTATACCATTGTGAAAACCCCCTTCCTTTCCATCATTCCACCTCCATTATGCAAAGAACTATGAATGTTTTTATGTGTTGTGTGCCATTTTCCGTTCTCTTTTGCAAAGAAGTAGCATAATCAAACTATCGTCTTCTGATTTGAATGTGTCGCAAGTGTCATTTTCAATCAAAGAAAATAATTCGATTGTTCTAGATGATCGATTACATGGTTACTCTTGTATTTAATTTGAATTAGTAGTTTTTCAAGTGTCAAAAATAGTTTTCAATTCAAAATGGAAAAGTGTCGTCATTACCTTCCTTTCGTTTTTGAAGAGAAATTTGTTAATACTATCGCTTTGAAAAGATAATTCAGATTTGTACTTAGCATTCTTCTTGTCATTCACACATTAAGAAAGCTGAAAACAAGTACATGCATATGCATTTGAATTTAGACTGGTTGTTGGTTTGATTTAGGACAGTGCATCTAGTGTGTGCTCTCTGCTCTATGTTGAAAGAATATCATCTCTCTTTCTTTAGTAGCTAGGATTTTCATTGCAAAAAGAAGATTAAACAATTGTTTATCATCTTAGATTGCATTTTAGGAATTATATATCTACATCATGCGATGAACCTGAAAGAAAAATTTCTTAAGAAATATCAACTGTAAAATAAATTCAATGAACATAAAAACGCTTTGGAACCTAACGCACAACATCTAGAAGTCTAGGCTAGAGACATATTCCGGCGTTGTAAACCCTGGTAACTGTCGCTTTCATTGTTGGTTGGGTGATTTTTCCTCTCTGAGATGACAAGTGATAGTACGGACTTGTGCTCTCACGTACCGTCGAGTATATATTGGGAGACCACAATAGGCTATATCCTTTATCCATAGGATGTCGTATCTACCGCCCTATCGATTGCAATGCACTGAAAACAGCATCCGGGAAGATTGATTGCCATACCGTAAAAAGTATTCTGCAGTTTTGCAATTGGTTTGGTAATCCCTCTGTCTAGATCTCCAGAGTAGTCTCTTTCGTTCCTTTTCAGACTCCTTAAAAGAAAAGGTCCATCTGAGAACTTGTCACTTCAGGCTCATTAAAAATCGAAGGCGACTAGAGTCATCTTTTTTTTTTCTCGACTCTTAGAAATTGAAAAAACAAGTTGTGTCAAAGCATCTAAAATTAATTTAATTCAGAAACATTTTTCCCCTTTATTTTTAGTTGATCGAGTAATCCGTAATTGTGGAAGAAAGTCAATTAAAACCCCGTCATTCACAAAGACTTATGAGTCAACCATCTTTGTCTCCAGAATCAAAACTATTCCGGACAAAGAAAACTCGTTTAACTGGCTCAAAGTCCCTTGGTCGGGTTGGAACAAGTGTTCTGACACCCTCAGAGACTCCGGTTACTCCAAACTTTTCTGGTACCCCTACCTTTACAGAAGAAGTTCTGCAGCCACTAGAGGACAGTAGAACTAATCCTAGTGTGAGGGTAAACATTTCTATACCTGAACCGACTCCATCTACAACCGATTCGGAAGGTGTTATCCCCCAAACATCTATTGTTGCAGAACCTATACCTTCTTCCACACCGGAAATATTTTACGGACCTGACGATATACTTCTTCCACCTGGTTTGACTGCTATAGAAGAGATTGTGGAGGATCCCCCATCTAGTACTCCATCGCATTTTGGAGTTGGGATCACCCTATATCCTTCTTCGTCAGAAATTAGTCTACCATTATCGAAACTTCCTATAGAATTGTTAGGAACTCTTTTGGATAGACTAGATATGTCTGAACAACTGTCAACATCTAGGACTGTGTCATCTGACACAGCAGCGGCAAAACTTCCTGTTGCCACTCCAAAAATGTTCGCTGGTGTACCATTTGTGGCAACTAGCTCTCAATCACTGGATGGTTCCATCCAGGGGTTGTTTTGACAGTATGGTCTGTTCCCGTTTGTCCGTCTAGAATAATATCTAGAATCTCTTATGTTGAGTCTCAGCAAATTGATCCTTCGCAATGTCAATTTGGGTAGTACGGTCCTCAAAGGCAAATAATTCCCTTAAGCACCAGATTACCACTGTATGGGGGGAAATATGCCCTTTCATTGTCACCTCTAGGAGGTAAAACATACGAGAGTTCGCAACAGACTTCAGGTTATGCTGCAATTACATCTAGTGGTTCGATGCCAATACTACCTCAACAACCAAGAGTTGTATACTCAATGCAACAAAGTTTGCCTATGTCAAATATCCCCACTACATTGGCTATTGTGATGGTGTCGCAAGTACAAGAATTACCTGCTATATGCCAACCTCAAGTCTCTCAGCTCGCATTCCAATAGCCCCTTGTCCCTGCGACACCACCACAATCATCGATTAGTGGCTCCTTAACTGGAGTGACCTAGGCTCAAACGGGTACCATTACCCCTCATCTTGGTCAAATAGCCAATATTGGACAACAGCACATGGTCTCACAACCATGGCTAGTGCAATATCAACAACCATAATTCCAACTAGTTTACCAAGGATTTAAGCACCAACTATTTGCAAGCAATGGGCAGCCGTATATTCAAAATAGTCAACATCAACCATTTCATAATGGTTATGCCCATCAACCTTACCAAAGTTATCAGCATCAAATGCACTATGCTGGTATGCAAAGACCCACTGCTCGGGCAGTCCCATCTTATCCTGGGTATGCTTCGCCGAACCTGAATCAACAGTTGCCATTCGTGGCAACTTTACAGTTATCAGATCTAAATCGGCTAACAAATGATCCAATCGCTTACACCCCTTGGTCGCTAGCGATTCCTCATAAAATTCCGTCAAATATTCTTAAATTTAATGGAAATCCAGGTGAAGACCCGTCAAATCATGTGATGACCTTTCACCTGTGGTGTTCATCTAACACTCTAAATGATGATTCGATCAGGCTTTGCCTTTTTCAGCGAACATTAACTGGTCCATCAGCAAAATGGTATATTGAATTTCCTAGAGCTTCGTTTGATAACTTTAGTACCCTAGCCACAACCTTTTTAACCCATTTTAAGTTACCCATAAGGTACGAAATGGGAACAGAGCTTCTTACCAATTCCAAGCAAACAACAACCAATCACATATCTGATCATATTCATGAGTGGCGATGTCATCGTAGAATGGTAAAAAAATATGTTCTTGATCAGCTGTTAGCTGAATGGTTTATTAAGTCGTTGTTACCTTCTATTACGGAAGATGTGGCAAAGGGAGGATTCATCACTGAAGAGAAAGTAATTGCTCGTGCACAATATCTAGAATTGATCTATACCCAATCTGGCACGCTCTACGATAAAATCCTTGATACTCCTAGACTGGAATTTTTCGTTCCTCCCTCTCCTAAATCAAACAAAGACTTTCATGCCATGGATGGTGTGATCAGAACAACCAGCACAAAATCCATAAATGCTAAGTCAAAGAAGGCCCGTATGGTTTCAAGTCAAAATGTAAATGAAGAACTTCTCGCCACGGAAGTAAATGTCGTATCGACTGACAAAGGCAAAGAAACCAGGCAACCAGGAGGTAAGAAGAAAAATAAAGGGAAAAAGAAGAAACAGGAGGAGTCATCCCCTGAAAAATCTTCTGCAAACCCTTCTGGAGATAGGAAACCAAATCGTCCATGCCTTATATGTGATGAGGATCATTAGACAAGAGAATGTCCACATAAAGCCGAAATTAGAAAATTCTTCAAGAATTCAAAAATCTCGGCGGTATTGACTGATCTGTTTCCAAATCTAGGAACAAATCTTGTTGCTAGTGACAATGCTTCCCCGTCCCAAGTGCTAATGTTGTTGGTTTCGAAGTAGTAAAATGATGCTTTGATATTGACAAGGAATAAAGATTACGGGAATCCACAGCTGTCAGACAACAAGGCTAATGATCAACCTAGTAGTTCGACAACAACTTCGACCGAAGTTGTGCCAACCATCATTCCTGAACTAACGATAAAGCCGCCAAAGGGAGTAGTACACAAATCGACATTTAATCCTCATGCCAGAGCAGCATAGCATTATACTATAGTGGAAGATCTGGCCCAATCGCCATCCTCTATGTCGATACTTGAGGTACTGCAAAATTGCCCCTCCCAAAAGTAGGCTCTATTATCAGTAATAGGTGGGATTGAGCCAACGGATTCCAATCTTGTGTCCTTTAATCACAAAGGATATGACCCTCAATTACCAACTCAACTAGCTTTCCTTATTCAAGTGAAAGCCCTCAACAAAATTGTTCATCGAACAATTATTGATGAGGGGGAATCTACATGTATTATGTCGATGAGTTGCTGGAAAAATTTAGGCTCACCACCCTTGCCACGATTGTCAATGACGTTAAAAGCATTTGATGGACGATCATACACTCCATACGGGATTTTAAGTAACTTGCAAGTTGAACTAGGGGGAAAAACAGTAGAAATTGATGTTGAGGTTATCGATGGAAACCTCGATTACAACATCCTATTGGGAAGGCCCTGGAATTATGCTATGGTTGTAGTTGTGTCGACATACTTTAGAAAGTTTGAATTTCCCTTCCAAGGAGGGATTATGATCATCGACCAACAAAACTTCCTCCCCAATAGTTCACAAGTTACGGGAAGTATTCCAATGATCCATGGAAGCAATCAATCGCTTCAAAATGTCGAAGTAGGCCTACTAAAAGACCCTACATTAATGGGGACTTTTTCCCTACTGCATCCAAACAATCTGGCGGAAGTGGCCACGGTGGGAACCTGCAATATGATGACTTCTAGATTTAGAAGACTCGTGAACATTTTGACAGCATGGATCATCGCCATTATATAAATATTGTAACAATCAATTTTCTTGGCCTAAGGGGCAAACCCAAATCAATGCTCATCGAGTGTTTGGATAGATAAGTCTAATATATGGCACCTCTTCAGATCCTTGATCGCCTATACATTCTACAGACTAAGGAATCATTCAGTCAAAGATGATAGGAGAGGCACCATGGGAAGATTACCATGAAGATTATTCTCGCAACCTTAATCATCCTTCAGCTTTTGATTTTCTATCAAATACTGTAAATATGGTGGATTCTGAGGATAGTTCTTTTCCTGTGTCAACCTCATTAATAAATGAAACAACTCCCTTTACAAATCAAGTCTTTGATTACGATCTTGTAAAATCCAAATCGAGTCTTTCAAAGATCTCGAATGTAAACCTTCATTCCAACCACCATGTTGAATGTGATGAATCTTGGGGGGCATGCACCTCGATTTGCGTTATTATGTTGGGGGCATGCAAACTTGTCACGAGCAGTGTTACCGCAGGGTTCAAGCTCGTTAAACAATAAACCCGCCAAAAGCAGTTTTTATGCAAAGTTCAAGCTCCTTAAAAATTAAACCTAATCAATGAGCAAATGTTTCCCTCAGAGTGTAAGCTCATTAAAAAATGAACCCATCTCCAGTAAATAACCATTGTGAATGAATTATCATCAGCTTTTGAGCCTTGGTCATGTTCTCATCATCACCTCCACTCTGTTTTGGCCGATCATACGCCTCCATTTGATTGTTTACCCTTTTTGAGGAACATCTGCAATGAGTGATTTTGTTAGTCATCCTCGTGACACTGCCGTGATTGGAAAATTCCAAACCTTACCTAGAATCAACTACTACCTAAAATTATCACTCGTTCCTCAAAAGATGAGTCTCCTTTAAGCTCTTTTCATCTGACTCGTAAAATATGAAAATATTTCCGAGAAATTGGCCTCTCTAGCTCGTTAAAGCTATCAGAAGTGCTATCCCTCCTCTAAATTTTAATCTTTATGGACCTGAGGGATTATTACACAAAAATATCGAGTGCTTGTCTTGTTCGGCTCGTTAAAACTATCAAAAATTCATCCCTTTCGTATTATTTTATACTTTTTCGGACATAAGGGATTATATGACAAAAAATGATTATTGGAGTTTCCTTTATGTCCCTTTCAGAGTCTCTAAAATTGAAAAGGACCGAGTTATCTTTGTCGTTAAACTTGTTAAAGACAAATAGCGACAAACTTGTCCTATAGACAAGAACGAGTTTCACTGTCTCTAGGCTCGTTAAAACATAGCGACGGGTTTGCCTGAAGGGAAAATTATAGAACAAGCATATGTTATCCTCCTCAAGCTTGATAAAAATAAAGAGGTACTGGTTAGAAATGACTGGGGAAAAATTGGGAAGAAAACTTGAAGAAATTTTATTGGTAGCGAGTCGCTCTTGAACATGACACTTTCACTCCACGTCCGAGTCAGGTTGGGTTATTCCATTTACCAGTCATGTCACCATTGGTCCATCGCACCATCCATATTTGGGGTTAACGCTACCAATCCATGTCAGTGTCACCGGTATGTTGAAGAGAAGTCGCTCAGAGAATTCACCTATGTCTCATCCGCTGCAATACATTCACACTCCCTTCTTTCATGACCGCCACCCTGAACCCTGTATCACCATATCGTTTTCACCTCCAAAGTCATTTACTCCATTCCGTGTCGTAGATGTGGGATTCATTAAGGCCCTCCTATGACGGGTTTCTTCTTGTCGACATTAGCTCATTATCCAAGAATTCAACTTAGGAACACCTCTTTCAGTACTTTGAAGCTTGCATGCCTCAATGGCAAGTTTCTCACTTCCGGGGATAGGTTTACATCAATGGCCTTCGACTGAAATATTTTGCGTGGTGTTCGATGCCAAGCCCCTTTTCACACCACACGAATTTTACTGTAGTACCTTGAGGGTCATCATCATTATTTGTGATTCCTCTCGCACTTGTTAACAGCTTACATCATTGGCTGGTACTCAAGCGATGTCTTTCCATGTTCGACTCCAGAACATCTTTCACATGGATCGACTTGTACTCCGAGTGAAGATTGGACGAGTTTGAAGACCCCGGATCTAGTTTCATCCATTCGGGCTGCGATATATTCAGGAAAATAAAGACATCAAATGTACATCGTTGCTGCATAGATGATCATCTGAATCGAAGGATGATGACTCTATCAGGATCATCAGTCTACCACACAGACGGTTGTCTGTGTTATGTACATGAAAATGAATCTATAAAGCTGAGCATGGGAATGCCCACCTCAGCTAGATCGTGAAAAATATTATGAAGGTAATGTATTGTATTGTACTTATTACAGGTCGCCTTCCAGCTTGAAAAAACTTCGGATCCTCATGATAAAGCATTTCACCCGACATCAAAAGATTAACGACCTCGTGCTTTAGGGGGCAACTGTTATAGACATTTTTGGGCACTGCAATCCCAATCATACATGTCCATAAACCAAGGGCTCCTAAGTCCCAAAAAGTGTTTTTCCATACCCTAAAAGAAAAAGGTTAGCTGATTACATCATATCCCAGAAGTTCTCCACAGGAAACTGCTCAAAACTAGTCAAAACTGGAACATATAGGTTGCTCAGTGCTAAGGGTGCAATGCATCCCACTTGCCCGGTGTAAAGGGTGTGATGCATACTGAAAATCCCTTCTGTAGGGTGCAATAGGTGAGAGTGGACAAATGGCAGAGACAATTTGCGAGGTGGATGATCATAGAATCTTCCATAAACTTCTCCTATGACACTTGCCTCTCTGAATTCGCCCAGGGATGAGTAGGAGATCATCAATCTCCAAGTGGAATCAAGAACTATCAGAGAGAGGACACTAATAAAAATCCCATAAGATGACTCGCCCCCCCTGCAAACATTTATATATGGATCCATCCCAAAGATCCAGAGGCTGGAATTTTGTATCTTATAAGGAAGTGATGTTGGTTTCTTGGTGGAACATCATAGTGTTGGGTGATCTAAGCTTTTCATGAGGTGAAGAACAGCTTTCATGCTAGGAGGATGATGCTGGGTTAGAACAATTGGTTGTAGTCCTCTTTGCTATTCTTGATATTAATAAAGCTATTCAAGTTTTCCTCCACATTCTTGTCTGTTTGATGATATATGCAGTTGTGTGGTCAATATATATCTGGTCCTATATTGTTTATGATTGTAGATCTCTGTTCTTCGATAGTATTGTGCTGTTTTGATTCCATAGGTGCTCTTTGAAGCTCGGTACACGAAGGCAAAGCAGCAAGGATCTGTCAGAAGGGAGAGGAACCAAGCAAGGAACTAAGCGCAAGACTGAGGTTGGTGTTCTTTGTTCCCCTCTTATCTACCTCTAATAGAGGAAAGCGAAAGTAGTTCTAGTTTTTTTTTTTTCTAAGATAGCTACCAGTCTTAGTGGGACTAGAAGCTCCAAGTGGACACTACATTTATCGATAATAGGACCCCAAGACCTCCTTCAGTGCCTCCTTCGACCCCTTGGTATACAGATTTAAGTCCGGGCAAGGAAGGGCTCTTATCTGTAGAATGATCTTCTTCATAGATTGAACAAACCTCTATAAATTTCAATGGACATTCATTCCTAGGATGCCGTCTAGTGCACCTAGGACAGAAAATGGCCAAAGCCCTCTCTGCTTCCTCTTGTTTCCTTTTGATATGCAAGGTATCCATTTGCACAGCAAGAGTCTGCAACATCTCACTCTTGAAGTCTTCCAGCATGTTACCAAGTTCTCCTTTGAGGGATGAACTGGATGAGGAGGTACTGGCTATGGGTTGACTCCCCATACCTCTCTTTCTGGCTACCCTAGAATGGTTTCTAAAAACAATCTTTATGTCTTCATAAGGTAGTTGGTAGATGTCTCCCCCAGCCAGTAAATGGAGGGAGTCTAGAAGGTCTTCACGAATTCCCCTGAGCAGGACCAACTTTAGAGATTCAGGGTCAAATGTGCACTTAGCCCTTTTATAACTAAGCTGGAACCTCTCTTCATAATCTTCCAAGGTTTGTCACTTCCCATGGTCATCCGGAAGATTTCTTCCTTGGTATATTTTGACCTACAGTAGTCTCGATATTTTTTATTAAAGGCTTGCTGCATCTGTGCCCAAGTTGTGATGTTGTTGCCAGGTAACCCAATGAACTAGCACAATGCTGCATCCTTGAGGGTAGAAGGAAACAATTTCAACTTCTGTTCATCTTCTGCATAATCATAGGTTCAACAGATAACAGAAAACTCAAACAAAAAGGTGTCAGGATCTCCCATAGTCAATCCATGGAAGTGAGGTAGGGCTGAAGGGCTTATGTTCTTCATCTTAGTGTCCCCATTGGTCCCTCAGATGGGAAACGTACCCTCTACTCTTTCTCTATTCCCCCTAGCATTTCTGTTTTCAGCTATTGTCTCAAGAGATATGTTTTCCTCCTCTTCTTCTCCTATAGGTTCTTCAAATATCTTTGGTTGTTCCCCTAAAGGTTCTTCTGGATCACTACCACCGAAGAAGAGAGAAGGGTGGCTTTGTGATGTGGTGGGGGTGTTGGGTAGGAATTTCCCTGAATTATCTCTGTTCCTACGAGGCATGAAAGGAAATCTCTTTTTGGGTGATTTTTTTCTTTTCCTCATTTTAACTAAAAAACACAAATTGATTGAACAAACAAATTGCAACTACTGAAGTGAACTTGTTGAAAAGAAATTGCAGAATTGAAATGAAAGCAAGGAAATGACTAATCTGGAATGAAAATTGTAGAATTGAAAGGACCAATCTACTTTTGCTCAAATGAACAACTTAGCAGAATGTTGTAGTAGAAAATAGAAGAAAGGAAGTAATCACAAAATACTTTAACACTTCCCTGGGAACAGTGCCAAAAAGTGGTGAGCACTAGTATTACAGCGATAATGTTGCAACTCATGGGCTTCCTACTTTACTTTTATCAACCCGGTAGTTCGTAACAAACTTGGAAGCGACGGTGATGTATGCACAAGTAATAGTTCTTACCGCAGGCTGTCACTTGGTCAACTAGCGCAAGATCATTAGGAGCTCAAGCCAACTTTTAATAATTCCAGAAGAAGCTTTAAATGTGATGAAAGAAATGAATGCTTACTCTACAGAGGCTATTCTACTTGCAGAAAGAGAAAGAAGACTGGAATGTAAAGAAAAACCTAACAAACCCTAGTTTACCAACTAACCCTACTTTTGCAGAAAGAGAGATGAACACCTATGAAATGAATGCCATTACCTATTGAGGAAGTAAACTACACCTATTCAAGCTATTTCTAGAAGGAAATGAGGAAAAATCATCTTGTTTGGATTTTTATGTATTTTATGTGAAGTTGTTGTGCATGTAATTTATTCGTTAATTGATGTGGCAATGATTAGGTGGTGATGGAGGCCGAGTTTTGGATTATCAGAGGTGTATGAAAGTGTGGAGGAGTCCTAAGACACCTCTGGAAACCTTCTGGAGGCTTTCCCTGCAATCGGACTTCAAAAAGTCACTGACAGGAAATTCTATAGGAGGCTACAGGGGATCTACAGGAGGATCTACAGGAGGGTGCCGAGGGCTGTTTTAGAGGTTTGAAAGGTGGAAACAATTATTGGAAAGGGTAGATGAAGACTAGAGGGATGTGTTAAGGTGTCTAAAGCTCATCAAGGATGATTGGGAAAGAAAATGATGGTTGGATTTGTTCAAGAGACGAGAGGAAAGCTTATGAGAAAAGTGCAGAAATTAGGGTAGATTTGTGCAGGGCTATGAATGGCCTGTGAAACATGTACCAAGAGAGATGGTGATGGCTGATTTATTGACTGATTATGAGTAGAGATGTACTGTAAGAGGGCTGCAAATAAAAACACTAAAACTGAGCACGAAAAAAACTAGCTGCACCAAAAAACAGAACTATACTCATGCTAACCTAAATTCTGATTTAGGAAAATACAATGCTGAATAATGATATATGGGAAGGAAATCATGGAAAGAGATTTATTGCAGAAACATAAATGAGTATGGAAAAATGGATCTAAAGAAAAACATTAACCTTTGAATCAAATTGTAACACTAGAAATTGCATGGAGGAAGCAACCTGTGTTTTTGTGGCTACAAGAGTGTCTTGATGTCAGATCATGGTCCCAAAGGGAGGAAAGGAGGTCAATACTCTATTGGTGGCCTTTTTGTATCTTTACATATCACTATTTAACCTACTTCAACAAACTGAAATGGAAACAACTATGTAAATCGCTAAAAGCAACCTATTCTAACCAAGGGGAAAGAAAATCTATCTAACAGAACCTAATTCATGAGCTGAAACAAAATAGATAAATACAAAACCAGAGGTTTTGGGAAGCTTGGGTTGGGCCCTAACCTAAGAGATTTAGCCCTCTGAAAGAACTCATTGCTATCTCAAAAAATATTTCATCTCCATTATCAAAATAATAGTCACATTTCATAAAATTGTTCACAAAAGTAAGCTCGAAATGAGCTTAGCAAAAGCTGCAACAAAAGTGCAAAAATTTGGCTAACATCCAAAAACCTAATGAGGCCCTAGGAATCTCTATTTATACAACTAGAGCATCCAATAGATCTCCTAAAATCAAGGAGGCTTGGCTCCGAGGACTTGAGATAGACAACAGTTAACCTTCACTTGCTCGGCTGCCCTTTTGATGCATTGATGTGGTTGCTTGTGCTCCAAGACTTCTGAAGGAGGATTCGAAGTAGGGGGTCATAAATGAGGAGTACACCCTCCTACAAATCCTCTCCCTTGTTTTTCTCAAATATTCGCTGCCAAATGCTTATTAAACCTTTCACTTTGTCTCAAAATTGACCAAAAATCTACATAAAGCACACATTAGACTTCATGCTGTAATGACTAGCCCAACTCACTCTATTAGCATAAATATAATTAGAAACATGCAATAAAATAATGAGAATGGTGGATTACGCTGACTTAGGAGGCAAAATGAGCCCATATAATTACCCGTTTATGGGGCTCATCATAAGGTCACAAATATAACCTCACCATTGCAATCCTTGCGAAAAACTATGTAATTTGAGTATAAAGTTAGTTTGGTTCTGAAACTGTCAAAATTCAGCCCTTAGGGAATCTTTTAGATTCCTTGTGATTCCAAAAATATTCTTCACTACTCACTGCTTGAAATTTTTCTACTCCGATGATGAAATTCATCACACCATCATGTTTCGTATGAAAAACTAGGAAGAATGAGTATAAATTCAACTTGGTTCTGTCACATTGAAAAATTAGCCTCTAAGGAATCTTTTATATTCCATATAGATTCCTATGTCATGGTTCCACCTTCATTGTTCCACGTTCATGGTTTCATCTTCAACATTTTGTCTCTAGAGATTCTGTTTGGTCAATTTAGTGTGTCCTAAATTGCTACATTAATTATCAATCTGGGAGTCGTAAACTGATGAAGTGTGGCGCACTATATATGCAAGATAGCCTTTTTCTTATGTTTTTGTTGTTTTTCAGTTTTTATTTTGTTTTGTGGGTTTTTATTTTCGTTTATCTCTTGAATGGAATTCCTATTCCTAAGTCTCTATAAGGTAAGTATGGTTATAGATTTTAAGGCAATTGTGTCCTCTATAATGGTTAGCAAAACTTAACACTTCAGAGGGTCTTAGAATATAATAGTGATGAAAGTAGAACTTAAACAAGAATGAAAATGTGCTGCTATTTAAAACAATTAAATAATGTGTTGTTATTTAAAACAAGTAAATAATGAACTACTGATCATCAAACTATCATCTCTGCTGCTATTTAAATACATGAAAATGATTTAAGCTACTACACTCAAAGAAAATAAAAATTGCAAGGAAAGTAAAACTAAAATCAAATTACACATTCATAATTTGATCTCTCGCCAGTAGTCCAGCTATGGCTTTCGGAGGTAACCATCTGTTACAACTCCAAATCTTACTCTTATGGTTTGTGATGCTGCACTTATGGCCTAGGGCAACCCCTCCTTCCAGACCTGGTCCAAAAATTTAAAAAACAGTGTTTTATTCCCTGTACGCGACTTTGCCCTGTGTTAAACGCGTGTACACGCGGGTCTGTCATACCCAACCCGCGTGTATCTATTAAAACACTTAAAAAAATATAATTTCCTCTTTTTCGGGCGGTGATCGCGGGTTTACCTGCTGGATCACCTGTTAGTGCCCGTGGCCCAACTGTTCCCAACCAACTCCTAACTAAAAAACTACTTTGGAGAGGGTATAAAAAGACATCAAAGGGAAGGCCAAGGGGAGAGAGAAAGGAGAGCAAGATTATTATGCTGAGATTTTTCCCTTAGACCAGGTCTGAAGTCCTTGGTGCATCCTGCACTTCCCCCATTTTGCATAGGAAACCCTTGTTTCCATGTGTATTGGTGATCATTCATCCTTGACATCATCATTGAGTAAGACTTGGAAGGAGCTCTTGTTGAAGGCTGGAGGCTGGAACGAATCCGGGAGGAAGCTTGCTTGGAGCCTGCTGAAGGTGTTCAGGTGATATCTTTCCGATATATGTACTTTATTTGCCTTTATATATAAAGAAACACGTCTTTGTTCCCGAATAATCTTTCTTTATGCTTATGAGATTCTTGTGTTGAATTCTTATGAAAGTAGTTACTTAAAGATTTTTTATAACTAACTTTATAGCATAAAGATGATTTATACATAAACTTCTATACATGTACTGTTGTGTTCTTTGATTTGTTTGTCTTGCAGGTCAGAGAAAGAAGAAGGGAACTCCAAGAAGGGTTTGCACCCTAACGGTCTTCTCGGACGTAGGACCTTAGGTATGTACCCTAAACATTAGAATTTGCTTAAAAGTAAAAAAGATGGCTGTGTGTGTGTGTTTCTTTGTATAAGCAATTTTCAGTCTGGTAGAGTCTCAGCCCAAAGGACTCTAGGGGTACTTTCCCTTCAACCACCATCAATGATATGAGCAATTTAATATCTAATTGCAGAAAAGTAAAACTAAAATCAAATTACACATTCATAATTCGATCCCTCGCCAGTAGTCCAGCTATGGCTTTCGAACGTAACCATCAATGATATGAGAAATTTAATATCTAATTGCAGAAATGTAAAACTAAAATCAAATTACACATTCATACTTCAATCCCTCGCTAGTAGTCCAGCTATGGCTTTTGGAGGTAACTGACAATGATATCAGCAATTTAATATCTAAGCTAACTAATAAAGCGAGGAAACAAAACTGAAATCAACAAAACAGAACTGGAATTAAGAACTAGGAGAAGCAAATTCAGTAGAGAATTAATCCCATGTCATTAGTCATTGTGAAAATTATATGCAGATGCCTAGGCTGCCTGCTCTATCCTGAAACATACATGCGCTGATCAGTATTATACCAAGCGGTAAAATCATGAACAGAAGTGGAATGTTAATATCATGACAATTGAAATATACACAGGTGGAATATATGCAAATGGAAATAAGAAAACAATGCAGGAAACTTTACAGCAACAACAGAAACAAGACCTCAGCGTACAGGGGCCCTCTGCACAGCCTCGGTTAACAAGTTATTAGTCCAAGATTATGTTCATGCAATCATGTAGAAACAGAGTCTTCTCATATATTTCATAACACAGTTACAACAATAAAACTAGTGTCACGGCACAATGGGTTTGAATAGCAAAAATTACATTTACCAAAAACTAAACTATGCATTATAGAAACGTGTTATTTATAACAAAGTTTACATAACTGTTGCATAATTGTTTTCTTGTAGAACTGCATGAACAAGGGACACGTAAAAGATAGTGTCCATGGATTTAGCGTACTAGTTGTCAAAAATATTAAATCTATCAACTTCTGGCTATTAGATTCTCGTCATGGGTCAGTCTATAGGTGGCAACAGACCCCAGAGAGTTAGGAACGGTCACGCATCCTTCAAAATCCTTCACGTGCTAGAAAACAGAGTCTGGCTGCCATAGGACTCTTACGTAGGACCACCGTTGACCACAACTTCCCTTGATGAATTTGGCTGAACCAATAGGACTTGATCCATGTCCAAGTCATTTTTAACTTGCCCATGTGGCTTGTTTTTCCTGGTGACACCTGCAACATAGAGTTTAACAAAAACAGCTGCGGAAAGTTGAATCAGCTGTGGAAAGTGACCTGATTCCACAACTAATGAGCAAAATCTAGTTCAAACAGCAAACAAAAGACAGTTAGAAAACCACGTTAAATACTCCTTTAGAATCAATATGCAATGATTTTGATAGCTTAGGAGGACCAAGTGAGTGGAAAAAGTTCTAGGAAAGTGTGTAGGAGAGGTGTAATTTCAAAGCTCTACATACCCCCACTGTGAAGGTGTTGCATGTCCCCATGCAACCAAAACTTTGATCATCCTCCTTCAGTCCATGTGTTCTGAGACCTCTGCCAATACATGCAATCTTCTTTTCTTCTTCCTTGGGACTACTACCATCCTTGGCTTCCTCATTAGACACCTGAACTTGAGGTTGATGAGAGCCCTGTTCAACATTATATTCTTCCTCTTTAATTTTCTATTTTTCTTCTGCCATAGCCCAAGATGCAACATAGTGTTGTCATGAATGATATTATCTAGCATACTTTGTTCCTTCAATGTTTCATTTTCATTTTTAATGTGTCTATTTAAGACCTCCAGCTCAAAAATTTCCTATTTCAGTGATTGGATTTGAGCTTCTTGAGCTGTATTAGGTTGGGCAGATGAAGTGCCTGGGTCTCCAGCCGTTTTCTCCAAGGACTCTATATAACCATAAATTTCTTGTTGGTACGGGTCTATCTTAGGTGTGGTCTTTCGTGGGCTGACCCCAAAATCCTGTTGAGAAGGGCTGCTTTCAAAATCTGGCCGAGAAGGACTCATGTCAAAATTTGGCTGAGATATAGGAGTAGGTGGGGACCACAGCCAGGAGGGATTACTGAAGGCTGCTCAAGTGTTTCCACTCCTAAATCAATAAAATGGGGCCCTTTAGTTTGTATTTTTCTCAACTTCCCTTTAAGTCTGGAACTTCTCCTCAAATTCTGTGGGCTATAACTTTTTTTTTCTTTCCCTCTCTTCTTGGCTGTAGCTAACTATTCTTGAAGATGAACTAGTCTTTCAAACAGTATTTGGTGGTCCTCTTTCGAGGAAGGTTCTTGGGTTTGGTGCACGGCCTCAATACTTCTTTTCTCTTTCGATTTTCTTGGCTTCTTACCCTCAGTATTTTCCTTCCTACTTTCAGATAGTCTTTCTTCCCTACTAGTTTCTTCAACTATGTTAATAGGAGTATCTTGAATTTTATCACTTGTTCTCTTTCTTTTGCTTCTCCTTGATGTGCTACTTTCAGGGGTTTCTTATGGATCTTTAAAGAAATTTCTAACTAAAAACTGCTCCCATGTGTCCTTCTTTTCTTTTCATTGTTTTTCTATCAAAATCCTCACAAGGCCGTGGTGATATAAGTGAGGTTCTATGTTCCCCATATTCTTTTGGACTGTGGTGGACATTTTCTTCAGGCTATTTAGCAAGAAATAGGGAAAATTAAGAGTTTGGTTCTCTAGAAAATTCATTAGTAACCGGGTGTGATACATGTACATTGACCCGAATCTTCCCTCACGGGTAATGAATTTTTTGATTATTAACCCTAAACTAGCCCATTTTTCTTGTAAAGCAGAGATAGGGATTCCTCTATTAAATATGGTTACATCCATACCTGGATTTCGTAGGATAACCCTCCATGCTTTCTTGTCAAAGCTCTTATTTTTGAACCACCGTTCTCCCTCCTGTGGGAGCTCGGTTGCAGCTGCTATGGACGCTTCTGTAACTGTGAATTTAAGGTCTCCAATCCCCGCTTCTATGCCGTCAAAGGACCTTGCAAACGTCTTCGTAACTTCCTTGTTGTAGCCTTTGAATTTCTGAATAAATTGTAACCATCGGGCCTTTCTTAGCATACCATTCACTTGCAGATACCCTTCCATAAATTTGGGCCCTTCCGGTTCTGCTCTCAACAGAGGACCCATTCTTTCTTCCTATCTTAACACGTCTGCGTGGGTGTTGGATGAACAGAGGTGGGATGGCTGGGTTAGCGGGAGTTGGACAAGATTTATGGAAAAACTAGTGATTGTAAATGGAAAACAGAGAACAAGTAGCGGGAGTGAGTTTATGCAGCGGAGCATAGGCTTATGTGCACAGGGTAGCAATACAAACACGACTTGAATAGGATAGTATGGAAGTAAAATGAGCCTGGCAGAGTTTTAAACTGAATTAGACATAAACGTGCTCAAGAAATGGCTGCGGAATTTGTGCGAAAGAGAAAAGCCATGATCAAATCAACCACGTCCCATAATTACAGATGGAGTATCAAAGTACAGCCATGCACGAGTTAAATCCGGATGCTTGATCATGAGGCCGTTTGAAAATAAATGCAAGGTTTGTGGAGGAATCATAGGAGGGTCGTGGAATGGCTATGGAGCTATCAATGCCAATCATTGTATATAATGGAGCCGTGGTTCCAAAACTATGTAAAATGTGCTCTAAATGCTATTTGAAATAAATTTTACCCATACCTTGGAATTTTTGCCACTCTTCGTCCATTAACCTTTGATCAACTACTCCTTGTTGATGCTTTTAGGTGCCTCATATCTTCAAAATAGGTCCTTGATCATTCGTGCATCTGATTTTCAAGATATTTAACTAACATCTAACTGTTAGTTTTGAAAAACAGAGTGATGGCTGCGGAAACTGCTTTTGGCTGCGGAAACTGGGTTCCGCTGCGGAAACTAACACAACAATCATATGACTGAATGGGGATGGATAAATGACAATTGAATGAATGAAAATGGTCATGAAAAAAACTTTTATTGGTGGAACGAAATGAAATGGAGTGAAATGAAATCAAGTGGAGTGGAATGAAATGAAGTGGAGTGTCACAAAACTGTGAAATGAGAGAGAGTTTTTTTTTTTTTGGAAAATATAGGGTGTCAGGAGTTCCTGATTTTTACCCTGTATTTTCTATATAAGACTTCCAATTAGTGATTGGTTTTCAAGATTATACATTTTTTTTTTTTTTGTAGAAACAGAAGAGAGAAAAGGCTAGGCTGGTGGAGAAGAAGGATTCTTCTTCACCAGACTCATTGCAGAACTATCTTGAAAGATTTTGACAAATTCCTCTTTTGAGAGTGGCTTATGATAGATCTTTAATCTGTGTCCATTCACAATAAGAGGAGTTTGATGTTCATTAATGGTTTTGATTCTTACTGCTCCATTGCTAAAGATTTTTTCAATCTCATATGGCCCAAGCCAATGAGTCTGAAATTTCTCTTTAAAATCTTTAAACTTGGAATCAAATAGCAATGCCCAATCTCCTTCTTGAAACTTTTTCTCCTTGATGTATTTGTCATGCCACCTAGCTCTTTGATATTGAACTCGATCAGGTCTTAGGATTTCCTCTTGTCTGATCTCATCTAGCTCATTCAATTGCTCCATTCTATGCTTTTGGGCTTCTGATAGATCCATCCCCAGCTGAACTGCTATCTTGAAAGTTTTGACTTGGAACTCAATGGGGAGCGGGACTTCTTTCCCATAAACAAGTTCATAGGGAGAATGTCATGTTGTATTTCTCCATGTAGTTTTGTAGGCCGACAAGGCTTTAGGAAGCCTTTCTGCCCAATCTCTTCTGTGTAGATGAACAGTTTTGGTGATGATGCCTTCAATAAATTTGTTTGTAGACTCCACTTGGCCATTTGCTTGCGCATGGTAAGGAGTAGATTTTCTGTGCTTGATTTTGTATTCTTCCATCAGCTTCTCCACCTAGTTGGATGTGAATTGACTTCCCTGATCTGTCAAAATGTCTCTTAAAACACCAAAGCAAGTAAAAATATCCTCATAAAGAAGACTAACAACTGAATTTTCAGTAGCAGAAATTAATGCTTTGGCTTCTACCCATTTGGTGACATAATCAGTACATACCAATATATAATTTCTTTGTTTAGATGGTGGATTAGTAGGTCCAATGAAATCTAAAGCCCATTTTTCAAAGGGTCCGATCAGTACTTGTGGTTGCAATGGCATTTGGTTTGAAAGGGTAGGTTTCCCTACTCTTTGACAGCTGTCACACCTTTTGACATATTGTTCTGCATCTTTGAATAGCGATGGCCAAAAATATCCTAAAGAGAGGATTTTATAGGTTGTCCTTTTATCAACAAAGTGTCCGCTGCATGGTTCATCATGACATGCTTTGAGGATATCCGACATTTCATCTTCCCTAACACATCTTCTGATCACAAGATCTAGCCCTGTTTTAAACAATTCGTTGGAAATCCATGAATATTTTTAACTCTCCTGAATAATCTTTCTTCTTTCACCAGGAAATAAATGTGAAGGTAGTTTCCCTGTAACCAAATAGTTAGCTATATCTGCATACCAAGGGGCCTTAGTAGTTACTACAAACAAGTATTCATCAGGAAACTTATCCTCTACAGGAGAATCTTCTTTAGTATTCTGGATTCTAGACAAGAAATCAACGACTGTATTTTTTTTCACTGGTCTATCCAACATAGTAATACCGAATTCCTGTAAAAGTAGGATCCACCTTCTAACTCTGCCATTAGTAACAGGTTTTCTCATTAGATATCTAATCGCAGAATGATCAGTATGAATAAAAGTTTCATAGCCTGTTATATAATGTCTAAACTTATTGATTGCATGAACAACAGCTAAGAACTCTTTTTCAGTTACAATATAGTTCAACTCAGTGGGAGTCAAATTTTTATTGGTATATTAAATGGCATAAGGAACTAAATATTTTTTGACCCAACATAGCTCCTAAAGCTGTATCTGAAGCATCTGTAGAAATATGGAAAGAGAGTTTCTAATTTGGTCCTCTCAAGATAGGCGCTTCAGATATTCTTGTTTTCAAAGTTTCAAATGCTGATTAACAATCAGGATCCCATTTGAATTCAAAGTCTTTTGTAAGCAGTTTGAAGAGTGGAGATGATATTTTAGTAACGTTTTCTATAAACCTTCTACAATATCCAGTAGATCCTAGAAAACTTCTAACATCTTTTTGATAATTTGGAATAGGTAACTTGGAGATGACTTCAACTTTTGATCTATCAACTTTAATCCCATCACCTGAAATATGATGTCCTAAAAAAATACCTTTAGTAAACATCATAAAGCAATTTTCATGGCTTAATGAAAGGTTTGTCTCTTTACATCTTATAAGGACTTTCTCCAAATTTTCTAATGCCTCTTCAAATGAATTACCATAAACTATAAAATCAGCCATATAAACCTCTACACAATCATGGATTAGATCAGAAATAATTCCTAGTACTACTCTTTGGAATGTTGCGGGCGCATTACATAATCCAAGAGGAAGCACTTGATAAGCAAAATTTCCCCATGGACAGGTAAATGTGGTCTTATCCTGATCTTCAGGTGCTACCTGAATTTGATTATAACCACTAAAACCATCCAGAAATGAGAAGTACTTTTTTCCTACTAATGTATCTAATACTTGATCAATAAAGGGCAAAGGAAAGTGATCCTTCAAGGTTTCTTTGTTCAATTCCCTGTAATCAATGCATAACCTCCATTTACCATTCCTTTTGGGTACTATAACCAAAGGAGAAACCCATCAACTATCTGAAATTGGATAAATGAAGTTTACATTGAGTATTTTTTGGAGCTCTTCTTTCACTATCTCCCTAAGATTTGGATTCATCCTTCTCTGAGGTTGTCTGATTGGTCTACTGTTTTCCTCAATATAGATATGATGGATGCAATTCTTAGGGCCAATACCTTTCATATCAGTATACTCCCATGAAAAAGGAGTAGAATTTTTTTGCAAGATTTTGGTTAGCTCTCCCTGTTGTGATTTTTCCAAGTTTTTGTCGATATTCAATGTTTTACCTGGAAAAATCTCAACGGTAGAGCTACCAAACTCTTCCATAGAGTAAAGAGACATTTGTCCTAATGATAAATACTCAATGTCAGAATGTAACTGAAATTGTGTGTGGTCATATTCTAAAGATGTTTCAAAATTTTCTAATGTGTTCAGAATTTGACTATCTTCACTAATTTCAAAAATGGTAAAGACAGGTTGTATAGTGTCCTTATCATTGACCTATTCATTCTCTCCTACTTCTGTAATTGCTTTTGCTGGAGGATACAAATTGAATTTCTTTGTCGAACTACCATAAAAAATGTACATATCCCCAGATCTACAACTAATGAAAGCATCGACTGTGGCTAGCCAAGGTCTTCCTAAGATGAGTGGATGCCCTCCTAAATTACTCTTGGGAGTCAAAATCATGAAATCTACTGGATATTCCCAAGAATCTAAGGAGACTGAAATATCTTCCAATACACCATCTGGTTTGATTATTGATCTATCTGCAAGTTGTAGTAAGGTAGGTGTAAAAAGAGGATTAGGAAGTTTAAATTGTTCCATACTCTGTCTACTCATAATGTTGATAGCAGCCCCTAAGTCAATCAAATTATTTGGAATTTCTATCCCATTTATATGTGTCTTGACAATTGGACTTCCTGGATCTACATATTTCTGCATGGTAATTTTTCCCATCATGGTATCTGCAATTTTTCCTACAAGGTGGATTCTTCTTGTATCTCTTGGTTTCCTTCCCGGTCTTTTGAGACTCAACTCCTTTATTGTTTTTGCTAAAATAGGAATCTCTCTAATGGCTTGTAGCAAGGGAATCTTGATATAGACATTCTTTAATTCATCTAGGAAATCATAGTCAGGAAAAATTCAGCCCTTAGGGAATCTTTTAGATACCTTGTGATTCCACAAATATTCTTCACTACTCACTGCTTGAAATTTTTCTACTCCGATGAGGAAATTCATCACACCATCATGTTCCCTATGAAAAACTAGGAAGAATGAGTATAAATTCAACTTGGTTCTCTCACATTGAAAAATTAGCCTCTAGGGAATCTTTTATATTCCATACAGATTCCTACATCGTGGTTCCACCATCATTGTTCCACGTTCATGGTTTCATCTTCAACATTTTGTCTCTAGAGATTCTGTTTGGTCAATTTAGTGTGTCCTAAATTGCTACATTAATTATCAATCAGGGAGTCGTAAACTGATGAAGTGTGGTGCACTATATATGCAAGATAACCTCTTTCTTATGTTTTTGTCGTTTTTCAGTTTTAATTTTGTTTTGGGGGTTTTTATTTTTGTTTATCTCTTGAATGGAATTCCTATTCCTAAGTCTCTATAAGGTAAGTATGGTTATAGATTTTAAGGCGATTGTGTCCTCTATAATGGTTCCCAAAACTTAACACTTCAGAGGGTCTTAGAATATACTAGTGATGAAAGTAGAACTTAAACAAGAATGAAAATGTGCGATATTTAAAACACGTAAATAATGTGTTGTTATTTAAAACAAGTAAATAATGAACTACTGATCATCAAACTATCATCTTTGTTGCTGTCTAAATACAGAAAAATGATTTAAGCTACTGCACTCAAAGAAATTAAAAATTGCAAGGAAAATAAAACTAAAATAAAATTACACATTCATAACTCGATCCCTTGCGAGTAGTCCAGCTATGGCTTTCAGAGGTAACCGTCAATGATATGAGCAATTTAATATCTAATTGCAGAAAAGTAAAACGAAAATCAAATTACACATTCATAATTCGATCCCTCGCCAGTAGTCCAGCTATGGCTTTCGGAGGTAACCACCAATGATATGAGCAATTTAACATCTAATTGCAGAAAAGTAAAACTAAAATCAAATTACACATTCATAATTTGATCCCTCGCCAGTAGTCCAGCTATGGCTTTCGGAGGTAACCGTCAATGATATGAGAAATTTAATATCTAATTGCAGAAAAGTAAAACTAAAATCAAATTACACATTCATACTTCAATCCCTCGCCAGTAGTTTAGTTATGGCTTTTGGAGGTAACTGACAATGATATGAGCAATCTAATATCTAAGCTAACTAATAAAGCAAGGAAACAAAACTGAAATCAACCAAACAAAGCTAGAATTAAGAACTAGGAAAAGCAAAGTCGGCAGAGAATTAATCCCATGTCATTAGTCATTGTGAAAATTATATGCAGATGCCCGCGCTGCCTACTCTATCCTGAAACATACATGCACTGATCCTTGTTATACCAAGCTGTAAAATCATGAACAAAAGTGGAATGTTAATATCATGACAATTGAAATATACATAGGTGGAATATATGCAAATGGAAATAAGAAAACAATGCAGGAAATTTTACAGCAACAACAGAAAAGAAACCTCAGCGTACAGGGGCCCTCTGCACAGCCTCGGTCAACAAGCTATGAGTCCAAGATTATGTTCACCCAATCATGTAGAAACAAAGTCTTCTCATATATTTCATAACACGGTTACAACAATAAAACTAGTGTCACGGCACAGTGGGTTTGAACAGCAAAAATTACATTTGCCAAAAACTAAAATATGCGTTATAGAAATGCGTTATTTAGAACAAAGTTTACATAACTATTGCATAACTATTTTCTTGTAGAACTGCATGAACAGGGGACACGTAAAAGACAGTGTCCATGGATTTAGCATACTAGTTGTCAGAAATATTAAATCTATCAACTCGTGGCTATTAGATTCTCGTCATGGGTTAGTCTATAGGTGGCAACGGACCCCAGAGAGTTATGAATAGCCACACATCCTTCAGAATCCTTCATTTGCTGGAAAACAAAGTCTGGATACCGTAGGACTCTTACGTAGGACCACCGTTTGACCACCATTGACCATAGCTTCCCTTGATGAATTCGGCTGAACCAATAGGACTTGATCCATGTCCAGGTCATTTCTAACTTGCCCATGTGGCTTGTTTTTCCTAGCGACACCTACAACCTAGATTTTAACAAAAACAACTGCGGAAAGTGACTTGATTCCGCAGCTAATGAGCAAAATGTAGTTCAAACAGCAAACACAAAACATAGCTAGAAAACCATGTTAAATGATCATTTAGAATCAATATGCAGTGATTTTGATAGCTTAGGAGGTCCAGGTGAGTGGAAAATTTCTAGAAAAGTGTGTACAAGAGGTGTAATTTCAAAGCTCTATAGATTCTACAGCTCAGATCAAAGGACGTAGAAGAATGTTCACTCGATGAGGTAGATGGAATATCGCCCTCTACTCTTTTTTTATCTTGTTCCTCTCTTGCCATTTTCTACTCATAGTCTTCATACATTTTATCTACCATGATGCCCATATTGTAGAAGGCCTTGTAGATAGCTCTGTCATCCTCCAACTTCTTTCGAGTTGCATGTTTATCTTTCACACTCCCAATTCACATCAGCAAGAAGACTACTCTAATACCAAATTTGTTATGGATCTCCTAGTTACTAGTATTAACCAAGATCTTTATTCTTGTGATGCTAGTAGAATTTCATGTGAAAGAGTATAAAAAACCAAATTTGCATACTTTAGAGAAGAGGAAACATAATTACAACCATCAAATCAAGAATAAACACAAGTTGATAATGGATTTCACTTAGTGTCGGTTAATTCTACGAGCCCAATGTCAAGAGTGGGGAGGTCACTTCATTAAATGTTTCAAGATGATGACATTGGGTACATGATGCATTCTTTGTCATTACAAGGATAAACTCCCTTAACTAAAGTTCCATATATCTGCACGAGATGTTCTCCTATAGGAACACTCTCTTATATGGGCCTTCCTTTAACATGAAAAGATGTCAAATTCTCACATGAAGTGACATACAAGTATCATAATGGAAAACAAGGATATCAACATCAAAATCATCATCTCAGCAAATAAAAAGAATGACATAGCATCACCGTAATCATATACCTCCATTTTCCAGGATGGCTTGAAAATGCACATCTTTGTTGAAGAGATGGACTACACCATTGAATTCATGGTGTAAAATCACGTCAAATTACTTTAAACATGAACCCTTTCTGACACCATCCAAACCTGGACCCTCAGGAATCTCGAAAATCCCCCAAAGAGTATTTCTCACTGGTTGACTAGAATTTTGTTGCTCATGTGACAAAGATGACTTCACCACTACGCTTCCTGTGAAAAACTGAGGAATTTGAGTATAAATTTGGTCTAGTTCTGTAACTATCAAAATTCGGCCCTTAGGGAATCTTTTAGATTCCTCATGATTCCACAAAGCTTATTCCCTGTTCACTGCTTGAATTTTTTTTTCTCTAATTAATAAACTTATAAAACCATTACACTCCCTATCAAAACTATGAAGAATGAGTATAAAGTCAGCCTGGTCCTATCAACTTCAAAAATTCACCTCGAGGGAATCTTTTAGATTCCATGCAAATTCCTACATCATGGTTCCACCTTCATGGTTTTGTCTTCAACATTCTGCGTCTAGAAAATCCACTACTCACATCAAAAAACCAACAACACCATTAGACTCCTGGCGAAATTCTAAGTAAAATGAGTATAAAGTTGGCATGATTCTGCCACTGTAAAAAATCATCTGCCAAGGGAATCTAAAGATTCCTCCACAGCATCAAAATGTTCTCCTAGAATATTCTCGTATTAGGATTCATGCCACATGGTTATTTTGATCCTGATCCTTCCTCTAGTTGAATGGTAAATAATGGTTTATATATGTCTTTTTGGGTGGACATTCCAAACAAAATCCCGTGGGTTGTTGGAAGTCACCCAAATTATCTCGAAGCAAGTTTGGGTTCCAAACCCCGTGACCTCCCCAAAATACTCGGCTGTTAATTTTTTCCATTTGGTGGAATTTGAAAGATGGTGGGTGGTTTTTATTAATGGTTATTTGCTTGACTATTTTGTAGTAGGATGCCACTTGGTGCGGGCCTACCACACGGATGTCGTTGTTCGAATCCTGTCAGCCCCCAAATCATATATGGTCACATATTGTGACCATTTGGTTAGGCGAATATGATAGCCAGTGGCCCACCCATGAATTTGTTTTATATGTTATATATAATGTGTTTGGGGGTTGGGAGGTGTGGCAGCCTGCCACTCCATTTTTTTTAATAATTTTTACTTTTATTTTTTAGAATAAATTAGTTAAAAAAAATTGACCAGATTTTTTATTTTACCAGAAAAATTAAAGACGTAACAAATTTTCTCATTCTGGCAACCGAAATCCATCGCTAATAAGTTCTAAATTGTTTCCTCATTGGTCACCACCAAACTTAGTGGCTCCAAGAAATTTAGCTAGCCCCAAACTTAGTTGGCGCTGTGCTAAATTTAGCTAGGTGCCCTAATTTGACCAAAACTTTGACTGGCCATAACTTTCACATACGTTATCGGATTGAGTTTCCATTTACACCATTTGAAATATTTTGGTGATATATTCCATTTCAAATTGGTTTCATTGGAATCCAAAAACTTTGATTTTTGAGCCTTTCCAAAGTCCACTTTGATTTCAAAGTTTCTCTGGGGCCACCTACATCATTCCTCCCCACTAAGGAGCTTTTGGTCCTCCAAAAGCGTGAAAGTAATTTGCAATATGTCATGGCCCCTTGTCTGCATAATAATTTCCCTGAAAGGCCACACTTCCTTCTCCTTTGCCTTTGTTCTTTGGAACCATAAGTGATGAACCAACACCTACATCCCCTGCAAACTGGTAGTACAATCTTTGCAAACTACATGTTCTATTACATGACCAATCATGACACAAGAATCCCCATACTTTCCAAGAGCTTATAAGACACACTCTTTGGTTAAGTGTACATTCAAAATAGAAACTAATACCTCAACTAATAAAATAGGCCAAACATCATCAACTTGCTTCCATAAGTGATGGAAAACACCACCACTTTAAAGTCATTTCACAACATATGATTTTAAATAATCTCACCATGATAGGCTACTATAGCTAATAAAACCATCTCTCACTCATCAAAGTGAATGGGTCATTATCCTAGAGTTGATTTTCTTGTTGAACGACTTTTTCAACTGGTTCCTACATGGGCGCTTTGTCGTTGAGATAGTACTCTAGATGGAGCCTCTAACATGTGGCTCTTTGATGTCCATTTTTGTTGAAATGACTCCAAAAAAGCTTCTTCCTCTAGACCTTCCTAACCTTCTTCCTTCTTTGATGTGGATAAGGCCTTTCACGTCTTGCCCATTTCTCATTTTCATTCTCTTCTAGCACTCAGCAACCACATGGTTATACAAGCCACAAAAGATACCTGGGTTCCTATGCCATGGTTTTTTCTCATCATTAATAATATGCCTGTAATCAAAATTGACATTAGAATAATGATACTTTTTATAACTTTCTTTGGCTTTCTCTTTGGAATGGTTGCTCCTATTTCGAAATGAGTTGTAATCATGATAACTTGAGGCTTGTGAGGTACCCTCAACATCCTTAATTGTCTAGGACTTGTTGCATGAAGATTCTCCCATCTCGTCCTCTCTAGCGTAGCCCAGTCCTGCATGTCATGGTAATTAAACCAATTGTATGGGATTCATAATCCCTTGACCATTAGCTCCTAGGTTGTTGCCTTCCTATCCCATTTTTTTCAATACTATTGACCCAATGCATGTAGTGTGCTTTTTGAAAGCACCCAAATCATCATGATCATGTGAAAATGAAGGTGAAGAACTACCAACACTGTTTACCTCAACTGTCAATTCTGAAGCAGGTGATGATGGTTTCGTTAAGCCTTTGTTGCACTTCAATTTTTCTAAGGCCTCTTCCGTAACACATAACTTAAGCTACAATCTCTTCTTCTCCTCTTTTTCTTCTTGTAAAAATCTCCTCAATTCAATAGTCTATGCTTGAAGGCTCTGATTGATCTCCTCATTTGAATGATGGGTAGATGATGAAGAAGAAGAATGTTCACTCGACCAAGTAGATGGAGCATCATCCTCTTCTCTTTCCTTCTCTTGTTACTCTCTTGCCATTTTCTCCTCATAATAGGCATACATGATATCTACCATGCTAGCCATCCTATAGAATTCCCCCTAGATATCTCTATCATCCATTTTCTTTCTAGTTGTGTGTTCAATCATTCACAATCGCAATTTGTGTCCGCAAGAAGAATGATCTAACGCCAAACTTGATCTAGATCTCTCAGATACTAGTATTATCTAAGATATTTTACTTTTTTTATGTTAGAACAATTGCATGTGAAAAAGTATGAAAACCCACATGTGCATAATTTAGAGAAGAGGAAACATAATGACAACCATCAAATCAAGAACACACACAAGTTGATAATGGGATTCACCCAACATGGGTTATGTCTCGGGGCTCAATGTCAATAGTGGGGAGTGTGCTTCATTAAATACTGCAAGATGATGATGGGTACATGGTGCATTATTTGTCATTTCAAGGATAAACTCCCTCAACTAGAGTGGCATATCTCTCTATGATACATTCTCCTATAGGAACTCTAACTCATATGGGCCATCCTGTAGCATGAAAAGATGTAAAATTCTCACATGAAGTAGCATAAAATAATCCCCCAACAAAATCGTAAACAAGGATCTCAACATCAAAATCATCATCTTAGGAAATCGAACAAAATATATGGCATCACTGCATCATATACCTCCACTTTCATGGATGGCCTAAAAATGCATAGCTCTATTGATGAAATGGACTACATCATTGAATTCGTTGTGAAAAATCATGTCAAATAACTATAAACTCAACCCCTTTCTAACATCGTCAAAATCTGGAGCCTCAGAATCTCAAAGATTCCCCAAATATTCCTTCTCGTTGGTTGATTGGAATCCTGCTGCTTAGGTGACAAATCTGACTTCACAACTACGCTCCTTGTGAAAAACTAAGTAATTTGAGTATAAATTCAGCCTCGTTCTAAACTGTCAAAATTCGGCCATTAGGGAATATATTAGATTCCTTATGATTCCAATAAGATTCTTCACTATTGACTCCTTGAAATTTTGCTTCTCCGAGGAGGAAACTAATCACAACATCATGTTCCCTGCGAAAAACTAGGAAGAATGAGTATAAATTTGGCCTAGTTTTTTCACCTTCAAAAATTGACCTCCAGGTAATCTTTTAAATTCCATGTAGATTTGTATGTCATGATTCCGTATTCAACATTATTTCTCTAAAACATTTGTTGCTGAGATAAAAAAACTAACAACACCATTAGACTCCTGGTAAAATTCCATGTAAAAAGAATATAAATTTGGCATGATTGTGCGACTATAAAAAATCAGTCTCTAAGAAAATCTAAAGATTCCTCCATAGCATCAAAATATTCTCTATTAATATTCTCATCTCAGGATTCATACCACATGGTTTTGTTTCTCTCGCTTCTCTATCCAGTCGAATGGTAAATAAGAGCTTATATATGTTTTTTTTGGGTGGAAATTCCCCAAATAATCCTATGGGGCATTGGAGATCACCCAACTTAGCCCGGGACAGGCCTGGGTTCCAACCTCCATGATCTCCCCTAAATAGTTACCGATTAACTTTTTTTATTAGGCTGCATTTCAAACATAGTGGTTGGTTTTTATTAATGGTTATTTGGTTCATTGTTGGGTATGTGGCCGCCGCTTGGTACAAGCACGCCACATGGTTGGCACGAGTTCGAATCCTACCACCCCACAAAATCATATATGGTGACATATTGTTGTCGTTTGGTTGGGCGGGTCCACAGCCCGCCACCCCATTTTTTTAATGATTTTTTTTTCTTTTTTTAGAATAAATTAGTTTAAATAATTTGACCATATTATTTTGGTTTAAAGGAAAATGGAAAGAGGCGGAAAATTCTCCCACTTCACCCACCAAAATCCGTTATTGACAAGGGCCAATTTTTTTCCTCGTTACTGGCCGCCAAATTTATCAACTTTGCCAAATTTAGCTAGCCTCCTTACTTAGTTGGTACTCTGCCAAATTTAGCAACGAGAGCTAGTTTGACCAAAACTTTTACTGGCCATAACATTCACATACGGTGTCAAAATGAGGATTCATTTGCATTGTTGGAAATACTATGACTAGCTATTTGATCTGAACTTCATTTCACTGCAATCGAAAATCCTTTTTGTTTTAGCCTTGCGTGAACCTTTTGATTATTTTTGAGCCTCTCTACAGCCACTTGGATCATAAACATTCTCTCTCTTGTACCCTTTATCTTTGCCTAGAAGTTTTCATTTCAACTCAATTTTTCAAAGCTTAGACTACCCCTATCTTGTAGTTCTAGATCTCTTCTACAAAACCATATATTCTATCAATTCTTCTTAAGCATTTGATGTCAAATCCTTGATGGAAGGTAGGACATAATCCTATCCTTAATATGGCATGGAAGGCTACATTCACAATTGAGTAATTTCACATATATGGTAGTAAAATGAGTCAATAGGAATTATTACACACCTTTTCTAGTATCTTAAAGGGATCATACCTCATGGAATTTATTTTCTTACTAGGCCCTTATAGTTTTGCTCAATTATAGCCATATTCGATCTTTCACCTTGAATGATTTCTTTGTTCTATGTTAATCATGTGTGGCCTTATATTTCTCTTGGACTTCTACAATGTCTCTTGTACCTATAGATGGATCTACCTTATCATCTCTATAAGATCTCCCCTCACTAATCCTTGCTACCCATATGCAATGTCCAAAGGTGAAGTAAATATCCATAACATGTTTCAAATGGGGAATTTCCAGTAGAAGTGTGGACTTCTCTATTATAAGAATCTTGTATATATGAAATATTTTCATCCTAGCTTTTTGGATGCTTCTAGTTGTATCCCCTTGGAAACTGCACAAAAGTCTTGTTGACAAATTTTATTTACCCATTTTTCTGTAGATTTAATGTGGTAGATATTTTCAACTTCATGTCCATCTTCTCACCCATTATAGTCCAGAATGCACTAAGAAACCTTGTATCTCTATCTAAAATGATGCTCCCTGGTATCTAAATGTGCACCTAGACGTGCCAAGGAACAATTTTGTTCCCTCTTTCCCACTAATGGTATTTTTACATGGCATCAGAACACACATATTAGTGAACTTGTCAACTACATCAAACAGGTAATTATGTCCCATCCTTTTCGTTAGTAAATATCCCACAAATTACATGGAAATTCTTTCTTAATGATCAATGGGTACAAGGGATAATATATACCCCACTTCGTTACGTTAGGTTTGCTAGTACAACAAATCATGCATCCTCTTATGAACTTGGCTACCAGATCTTGCATATTTGTTCAGTAAACATACCTCTGCAAGCACGTATGGACTTCCCTACACCAAATTTCCCTCAAACATTCGAGGTGTGAGCCTTTCTGTTCGATTGCAATCAATCACCTTTGAGAAAACACAGCTTATCCAGCTACTAGAGTAATCCATCCTTGAGATGGTAGAAAATGGTGTTTCCACCATCATAAACATGAATCTAACTGTGCAACTATAGAAACACCTCCTTGAAGTCCTCATCCTCTAAATATGCCTCTTTATATGCATCATGGGTGTATGGCTCTGTGCGCATAAGCGTTCCCAAAGTTGTTATCTTTGGTGTGGTTGGCCTTAAAAGCATCTCGAACAAATTTCTTATGTTGGCCTTATTGTACTCGATCACCAAATGGAACGATTGTAGAAACCCTATCAACTTGTAAGGCCTTGTCTATTGTACCTTACTTTGGGCCTCAAAGTACTATAGTGGCTAGTGATTTCTATGCATTAATATCTACTTTCCCGTCAGGTAGGGTTTCTAGTTCCTCGTTGGTTGCACTAGGGCAAAGAGATCCTTGTTGCACGTAGGATAGTTATGAACTAACCCATGAAATACTTTATAATGGTGGAATGTGGTCCTTCCTCCCTACATTAAGACCACTCCCACAACATACACATTCGCATTTGTCTCCACTTCAAACGGCCACTGCAAGTTTGGTAATGCCAAGAGTGGTGCCTAAGTAATTTTCTTCTTTATCTCCTCGAAAGCCATTTCTTGGACCTTTCCCCACTACAAATGCTTGCCACTTGTTGTTATGGCATGGATCGTACTACTAAAACTTGAAAAAAGGCTATGAATTTCATTAGGTACTGTGCTGGCCTAATGAAACTACTAACCTCAAAAGCATTAGTAGGCACCAAAAATTTGATGATGCCATAAATCTTGGAAGGATCTATCTCCATCTCTCCTCCACCTATCACATACCCTAGATACACCAAATAATGCTATAAAAACTCACACTTCTTGAGATTTCTAGTAGTTGGTAATTCTTTAATATCTCCAAAACTTGTGTCAGATGAGAAGTGTGCTCCTCGCTGGTAGCATTGTATATTAGTATATCATCCAAATAGATAATAACATATAAATATATAAAAGGGTGGAACTTGAAATTCAATAATCTCTTACACATAGTTTGTGCATTACATAATCCAAATCGAATAAGTACCCACTCATAAAAACCTTTCTTGGTTTTGAAAGCGATCCTCTAGGTATCTTCATCCTTAGCTTGAGCATCAAGATATCTAGACTTTAACTCTAGCTTAGTGAAGTATTTTCGTTGCTGCAACTGATCCAACATGTCATCTATTCTAGGGAGGGGGTACCTATTCTTGATCATGGTTGTGTTCAGTGCCCTGTAATCTCTACACATCTACCAATCCAATCCTTCTTTAGCACAATGACGATGGGTGACCCACATGGATATGTACTCGATAAAATGGCACCCTATTCTAGTACTTGTTACAATTGTTTATTCACCTCACTTGCTTCGATAATAAACTTCCTATAGAACCCATTATTTCGCATTGAGGAGTCCGAAAACAACTAGATCTCATGCTCCAGTTCTCTCTTAGGGAGTAACCATTTATGCTCATGAAATACATCCATGTTGTGGAGTACCAAAAAGGTATGCTTTTGATGATCATTTCAATAGATTTTCAATAGAATTTGTAAACCTTTTTGCATCATGAATCTGGAAAACAATAAAGAATTATAACAAAACATGTGAATTAATATGCAAGACTTAATCACTGATAATTGTTATTCTTCTATGCAGGAAAGCGTGAAAACGAAGAGTTTCCATTCCAAAGGAGAAGATAAAGACGCGATAACTGTTGTCCCTTTGAAGGGAAACCAAATGAAAACAAGGCTAAGCAGATCAAAGCAAATTGGCCCGGAAAAGGAGGAGAAGACACCAGCTTGGCAGAGAAGAAAAGAAAAGATTAAGGATTGATAGTTTGGCGAATCCCTCAGGATCTTTGATCCTGAGGGATCGCTGCCTTATTTATCTTGTTACTTAGACATCTCCACCGTCACCTTTATATAAAGGGACAACACTGTTAACCTAGGATAGACATATATACTTTTATGTAATTTTCTATAAAAGATCAACTTTGATAATCAAGTCTCGTTGAGAACTGGTTCATTGTACTTTTGTCTTATGCGTTAATATAAACTTGGTGATTACCATATCTCTTCATCTGGATTAACTCAAAGCGGTGTACCCTTGAGGCTAAGGGCCCGGCCCCGGAGGACACTTGCTTCTGTACCACTACAATTTGATTTCTGCGTGGTTTGCTTATCGTTGTTATCTAGTAATCTGATATGCTTTATGAATCGTCATTACATGCTCTGTTAAGATTAATCCATTAAGGTTTTTACAGATAGAATTGTGTATTGACTCTGCATTATATTACTGATCCTTTCAGATTTGATTGAATGATTATTAGTCTTAGCTGAATATTATTATTGTCTCGTTACAGAGCTCTTGTACTAAACATTTACGTCATAGATTCATTCGAAGTTGTATTCAGAAATAATGCTGTTAAATTAAGATTGATCAAATTACTGTTCCAGCGTGTTACGTGTGTATGATCTATTAGTGCTGTTCCATTAGTGAGTTCTGCTTGATTTTCCTTAAGAGTGAGAGATTGATATTTGATTGTAAAGAGTGCATTTGGGTTAATAGATTAAGTTTGGTTATGACTCGCGAGACTTAGTTGTTTGATTGTTGTTCCATTTTATTATTGTTGTTCCATTCCAGATTTGTCGTTCAATTATTTATTTGTTGTTCCATTTTGCTATTTGTCGTTCCATTTACTTGTATTTGTTATTTTGGTGTGAGAGACGATCCAAGGCTGTAGTGAGCCTCGGAATTCATTGCCTCGCTCCCAGACCCGTGATCCATGCTCTAATTTCCTTTCCATCAGTTTCCAAAGGGATGGGCTATTGCTGTTGAACCCTTGACTGGTAAGTTGCCTGGCTTCCTCAATGTGTGATTTTCCTTGCTTTTATTTCCTTTCCGTCAGTTTCCAAAGGGATGGATTATCGTCACCGAACCCTTGACTGATCAGTTTCCTAGTTTTAAGAGTGTGTGCTTTAGTCATTTGAAGTAACTTAGTTATAGGCAAGCATCTGTTTACTCTTGTATTTTTGTAGAACGTTGTACTACTAGCACTACTCTGACAAATAGCCTCGGATTGAGTCACTCTTTGTAATAACGAAACGCTCCCGGGTTGACATATTAATGTGAGATAATTAGAGGTGAAAGAGACCCTTTTTATAGCTCCACATTTTGGCACCGTTGCTGGGGAAAGAGTGTAGCCATTTGTTTTTTTTTCAGAGTAGTGTACGAACTTGCTAAGGAAGAGTTGGATTTTAAAAACGGAAGGTAAGAACCTGCGTGCAGAGCATGTAAAATCCCTGCTCCACTGTCCACTTTCCTAACAGATTTGTTTTTGCTTTGTTTGAATAGTAGTTCATTTGAGTGCATGACTAAGCAAAAAAAAACAGAAAAGAATATCAAACCTCCATCCAAACCTGAAAAAGCTAAGAGGCCGGTGACCCTTGGCCGAACGACCTTCATAGACGAAATCTATAAGAAAACAGAATCTCAGCCATCAGTAGGCCCTAGGAAAATCATTTCTAAATAGCCTACTAGTTCCCTTCAGGCCACAGGATCGCCATCTGTAGCCTTTGTTGAGGTGCATAGTCAAACTGAAGAGCAAGACTTTCAAGAAATTGAAAATTCTACTCCAGAGCTATTGTAGGAAGGGAATTTCAGCAACTTTTGTGAAGGAGAAGGAAAAACAGGGGAAACCAAGGAACCAAAATATCCTATTGAAACAAATCAGCCATTAAATAGCCCGATAAGGGGAGTGCTACAAAAATCATTGTTGAAGGAATCCAATCTCCTCAGACATCAGGTATTCTCATTATCCCAGATAAAGGAAGTGCTATTAAAACTAGCCCTATCAAAACCCTTCCCTCTCAACCTAGGAATACCCTCCTAGATATCCCAGAAGGTTATTGGCATATATTCGATCCTATGGCTCAGAACCAGCCAAATGCTCAAACCTCTACATTACAATATCCTATAGTGGATTCTGCAGCAAATGCGCCCATGAAATCTATCCCTCTTTAGCATATCCCTACATTTCACGGTCTCACATCAGAAGATCCAGATGCATTTTTATTCGAATTCGATGTGTTATGCAGGGGATATGATTACACCACCGATCCCCAGAAATTGAAACTATTTCCCTCTACATTAAAAGGGGCTGCTTTAAGATGGTTCATGGGACTAGGTGGTGGGGTTATCAACAATTGGGATCAAATGAAAGAATCATTCCTAAAGAAATATCAGGATTATTGTAGGTCCAGAGAATTAAAAGACGAAATATTTCAAATGACAGCCAAACCAAATGAGACATTAGAGGAATATGTGGAACACTTTCAGTACAATCTACAAAGATCCCCTTATGCATCACTACCTTTACCTGATAATGTATTAAAAACTGCATTGATAAGGGGCATAAAGGAACAATGGATAGAAACATTAAACATCATGGGAAAAGGGGATATTTATCAAGAGAATTTTACTGACATCATTAAATTATGTATTAGGAGTTCGAGAGGCAACACAAGAATAAAACTGGCAGAATATGATCGGTTTGCAAGAGATAACAAAGTATCAACAGAAGGAGTAACACGTGTAGAAATTGGAAATTTATTAGAAAATTTTAAAACTGATATTCTGGGGACACTAACTACACAACTTGATATTGTGCAGGCTAAACAGAAGCAGATGGAGGCAGAACAAAATTTGGCGATCTTCTGTCCCCGATGCAGAAAAAAACATAGCCACAAAGAATGTCTGTTGGATATAGTTCAAACATGCGCCATCTGTACAAAAGATCACCTTACAGAGAGCTGCCCCTCACTTCCTGGATTGAAAGCAGTATATAAGGAAGCGGAAGAGGAACCAGAATCAGTGTACTTGATCAACCAGCATCGCTAGTGGCAGCCGAGAAAATCTGGTATGTTTCCAGACCCAACCTCTTCTTTTCAGCCCCCACAGTATAATGCTCAACAATATGGTATGTGGCCAAATCAATCTCAACCCCCATTCTCAAACTGGTCACCATAATCGTTTCCTTCTTTAAACCCATGGCTGAATCAGACAAGCCAATCTGGTTGGCCGAATTTTCCTTACACTCCACCATATTGGCAAAATGGCCCATATCCTCCACAATGGACTCCCCCTACTTCACAAAGTTCACCGTCGCAGACAAACTGGCAAAGACCGATGCACCAGTCAGCAGGAACTATTCTGCTCCCTCAACCTACTCTGCCAGCCTTGCAACAAAATCCCCAGTCGAATTTGAGACCGCAACTCCCAGCTCAACCCAATCCCAATCCAAATAACAGACTGGTCAAATCTCTCCAAATCATCGAATCTCCAGAAATAGGACCTGATCTGAGGGAGTGCAATGATCTTCAGTTAAGATCTGGACGTATAATTGGAACTGAGGGAGATAAAACAGTTCATATTGAAGATCAGTTACCTAGAGAACGACAGTCACAACAAGAGGATGTAAACAAGCAGCAGACTTATAATCAAGCAACCACATCCTCTCCTCCATTCCCAGAACGATTGGTCATACCTAGACCCATACAATATCCCGACTTTGACATTCTGGGAGAATTGCAAAATTTGTACATAAAAATCCTATTCCTCCAAGCCATTCAAGACATTCCTATATATGCAAAAACTATCAAAGAATTGTGCATCAAGAAACCGAGGAGGAATACAACAACTAATCCAAGGGTCCAAGTAGTCGGTACTTTATCTGATTTACTGTCCGGGAAAGAAACTCCCATTAAATATGACGACCCAGGAAACCCAATTGTAACTGTTCAAATTTATGGTCAGACTCTGTCTAATGCCTTAGTTGATCTAGGAGCTGCAATTAATATTTTAACAACCGCTACTTGCCAAAAGCTTGGCATTACATCTGTAGAACCCACTTCTACTTTGTTAGAATTAGCTGACCGATCTGTGGTGAGACCAGAGGGTACTCTAGATGATGTCATGGTCTCTGTAGACTCCTGGGAATATCCAACCGATTTCCTGATAATCAATCCAAAACCCGACTTGGTGGACACCCGCTAATTCTAGGTAGACCTAGGCTCGCCACTGCCGATGCTTACATTTGCTGCCGGCAGGGAAATATGACTATAACCAGAGGACCGAATATTAAAAATTTAGTTCTATATCCTCCAGTGCAGCCAAGTGTCACAATAATCAAAACTAATAAACACCCTCTATCATACCTTACTGATAACATTAGATCTCCATTGACTATACAAGAGGCACTTGATTTTAAAGATCAAACAGAAGTTGATGCCATTAATAATTTCATCAGTCAAACTGAATCTAGATGCCGTGCACAGTGTCACATGATAGAAGCAGCATTTGATAATGAATTAGAAGAAGATCCTCTGAAAGATACACATGACCAAACGATACCTGTTACTTCTGTTACAAATAGTAAAATTGTGGAAATTGAACCGGGAAAAACTTTAAACATCAATGCCAATCTCACACCTGAACAAGAAATGAAACTGATCCATCTATTAACAAGATATCAAGAAGCAATTGCATGGGATTACCCTGATATGAAAGGAATTGATCCCCAATTATGTACACACCACATTTATATAGAAAAAGATGCCAGACCTGTTCGTCAGCCGCAAAGAAGACTTAATCCTCATCTAAAGGATGTGGTAAACGCTGAACTTCAGAAACTTTAGATGTCAATTTTATCTATCCTATTTCTAATAGTAAATGGGTCTCTCCGCTTGTGGTGGTACCAAAAAAGAATGGAAAATGGAGAATTTGTGTGGATTACAGGGAACTAAATAAAGCAACACAAAAAGATCATTTTCCTCTCCCATTCATTGACCAAGTATTAGATACTTTAGCAGGAAAGAAATTCTTTTCTTTCCTCGATGGCTTCAGTGGATACAATCAGATTCAGATTGCCCCTGAATACCAGGACAAAACTACTTTTACTTGTCCTTGGGGAACATTTGCCTATCAAGTTCTTCCCTTTGGCCTATGTAATGCTCCTGCCACATTCCAAAGGGTTATCCTTAGCATTTTTGCAGATTTAATAAATGATGGACTTGAAGTATATATGGATGATTTTACACCATATGGAGATGATTTTGATCCAGCACTAGACACCCTAGAAAAAGTCCTACAACGCTGCATTGCTACCAGGCTTTGCTTAAGCCACGAAAAATGCTACATGATGATGACCGAAGGACTTATCCTAGGACACTATGTTTCAGCAGCCGGCATTCAGGTAGACTCAGCCAAAATTCAAATACTTTTGCTTATTCCCACTCCTACTACTCAAACATAGGTACGCAACTTTCTTGGATTTTCTGTTTATTATAGACGATTTATAGAACATTATTCGCACATTGCTGCACCTTTATATGCACTAACTGGTAACGTTGATTTTCTTTGGACAGAAAAATGTGACCGTGATTTCGAGGATCTAAAGAAGCTCGTATCTACAGCCCCAGTCCTTCGAGGACCAAACTGGGATTTACCATTCCAGATATCATCTAATGCCTCAGATACAGCCATTGGCGCAGTCCTTGGGCAGGAAGAGGATAAAAAACCATATGCCATCTATTACATCAGTAAAAATTTATCCCCTGCTGAATTAAATTACACTGTTACTGAAAACGAATTCCTAGCTGTGATACATGCTGTCAATAAGTTTAGACATTATATTACAGGCTATCCTGTTATTTTATATACAGATAATTCTGCCATTAAATATCTAGCAAATAAGCCTGTCACAAATGCCAGAGTAACTAGATGGTTGATTTTATTGCAGGAATTTGACATCACAATCAAGGATCAGCCTGGCAAAGAAAACCCTGTAGCTGATTTCCTCTCAAGAATACCAAAGCCAATCGATGCAGCAACAGTTGAAGATCAATTTCCAGATGAGCACCTGTTTGTTGTTGCTGTTCAAACACCATGGTATGCTGATGTTGCCAATTACCTTGCAGTAGGTAAGCTACCAAAACACTTAACCCCTAATGAGTGCAAGCAGATTGTTCAGAAGAGTGCTCGATTTTCGTGGATTGGGGGCTATTTGTTTCACACAGGGGCAGACATGCATATCAGGAGATGTGTTCGAGAAGATGAAATATTTGACATCCTAAAAGCCTGTCATGATGGACCGTGTGGTGGACACTTCGCTGAGCATAGAACTGGACATAAAGTATTGCAGACAGGATACTACTGGCCCACGATTTTCAAAGATGCAAAGAAATTTGTCCAAGCCTGTGACAGCTGCCAGCGAGCAAAACGACTTGGTCAAGCCGACGAGATGCCTCTAAAGCCACAATTAGTCATTAAACCATTCGAGCGATGGGCTCTTGATTTCGTTGGTCCCATCAACCCATCATGAAATCAGAAAACATATATCTTGGTGGCAACAGAATATGTCACCAAATGGGTTGAGGTAGAAGCATTGCCAAGAGCCACAGAGGACTCTGTAATACAGTTCCTTTTCCATCTATTTATACGTTATGGCCTTCCAAGGGAAATAATTACAGATGGAGGACCACAATTTGTTGGAAATAAATTAGCTGCAACACTCAAAAATTATCACGTCCAGCATAAAATTACTACTCCATATCACCCACAGGCGAATGGGCGGGTAGAAAGCAGCAATAAGATAATAGAATCAATCCTAACGAAAACCATTGCGTCACATAGGCGTGATTGGGCTGCTAGACTACCTGAAGCATTGTGGTCTTATAGAACAACATGGAGAAGCACCACTGGTTACTCACCTTATCAATTAGTGTTTGGAAAACAACCTATTTTTCCCATAGAATTTGAAATCCAAACCTTACGAACCGCACAGGAAGTTGGCCTAGATCTAAGCGAGGCACAAATCAATCGACTACAGCAGATCAATGAATTGGACGAAATTAGGCTCTCTGCACTACAAAATACAACACTAATTCAACAACAGCAGACTAAATGGCATGATGCGCTCATCAAAAACAAAGTCATCCACGAGGGAGACTGGGCTCTGTTATACAACTCTCGATTTCAGGACTTCCCTGGGAAACTCCAGACTCATTGGTTGGGACCATATGAAATCGAGAAGGTGCATGACAATGGGAACATCACGTTAATCACCATTGACGGTTCTGGATACGCCTTCAAAGTGAATGGCCACCGAGTTCGTCTCGATCGCAAACCACTTACTCGGGAGTCCTTCTGCCAGCAGCTACGTCGAGACACTGATATGGAGATTTTAGGAGAGGAAGAGCAATCTTCGTCACCTGTAATTCATTAAGGAATTCATTCCTTTCTTTTCTTTTTTTTTACAGTTTGTACATAAGTTCTTTTTTTTTTTTCAAGACGTTCTTATAGATATGTTTGAACTCAATGTTTTTTTTGCTTTCTCAAAATTTTGATTTTTGCCATTCCGTTTCTAAAAGAACAGAATTTGCATGTTTTGTTGTTCCTTTTCAAAAGGAACAGCATTCTAATTTTTTTTTTGCTGTTCCTTTTCAAAGGAACAACCTTCTTGATTTTCTTATTTCTGTTGTTCGTTTTCAAAAGGAACAACACTTTCGATTTTTGCTGTTCCTTTTTCAAAGGAACAACATCTTTGATTTTCTGTTGTTCCTTTTCCAAAGGAACAACATCTTTGATTTTCTGTTGTTCCTTTTCCAAAGGAACAACATCTTTCATTTTCTGTTGTTCCTTTTCCAAAGGGACAACATCTTTGATTTTCTACTGTTCCTTTTCCAAAGGAACAACATCTTTGATTTTCTGCTGTTCCTTTTCCAAAGGAACATCATCTTTGATTTTCTACTGTTCCTTTTCCAAAGGAACAACATCTTTGATTTTTTGCTGTTCCTTTTCCAAAGGAACAACATCTTTGATTTTCTGTTGTTCCTTTTCCAAAAGGAACGGCTTTTCTTGTTCTGCTGTTCCTTTTCTAAAGGAACAACATTTTGGATTTTTGCTGTTCCTTTTTCAAAAGGAACGGCGCTGCGGTGTGTTTGATGTCCCTTTTCCAAAGGCACAACATATTTTGGTTTCTGCTGTTCCTTTTCCAAAGGAACGACATTTTTGCCTCTTTTGTTGTTCCTTTTTCGAAGGAACAACACTTTTGATTGCTGCTGTTCCTTTTTCAAAGGAACAACATTTTTGGTTGCTGCTGTTCCTTTTTCAAAGGAATAGCATTTTGAGTGTTTTTTCATAGCATTTTTTTATTTTTGCTGTTCTTTTTGCAAAAAGGACGACATTTGCATTTGCATTCTTCGTCTTTTTCCAAGAGGGACACCACTAGCATACTTTTGCTCTCCTTGTGAAACAGCTTACTCCTTTTGCTGATCTCAATAAGAGGATGCTTCTTGTCCATATTCTTTCAAGTCTTTAAAATACAGCTATGCACTCATGCAATGATAAAATTACAACATACCGAAATCTGCAAATTATAAATCGCTACATTTATAAGGCTCTGCATTGGTAAGAGGACAAAAGGAAGGATATACTTATTTCTTATCTTTTGTTGTCATTGTTTTACTAATTTTGCTCTGATTGGTTATCTTTATCATGTTGATCCCTTTAACCCTCTTTGATTATTATTTAGGAATAAGAGCAAAGGGCTTATATCTTCCTATTGAGATGATAAGACTTCTTCCACCATTCCTACTCTTAAGGAGTGTTGAACCACCCTTTGTGTATAAATAAGGAAAAGACTCTATGAAAAAGAAAAAATGTGTGTGAACATGATTTATGAGATGTCAAATGCAGGATAGGGGGTCTCATCAAGAGCCAGCCTACCATGATGATGAGGATGAAAGTGAAGTGGCATTCCTGCTATGGCCACCACACCAGGGATATGGTCCAAAAGGTATATCAAAAATCGGACCTTGGAACAGGAGGTCTCATGACGAGCTGGCCTGCCCATGTTTCACTCCTTCCTCGTGAATGGCATTATGGTTAACTGGTCATCAAGTCAGCATAATGGCCTACACTTTGACATAACAACATTCCTAAGTATACACAAAGAATCATGGTTCCAGGGGCGAAAAAAAACAACTCTGCCAAGGTTATGGACACCTGTCGGCAGCAGAGCACTGTTAATGGTATTGAAGTCACATTAGTTATTCCAATGGGTAAGATACTAATACTCTTTTGTTTCTTATATCCTAAGGAGCTAATCATATATTATTTCCTGATTTATACATCGCATGAACATTTATTACCAACAATCATGGCAAAGGAAGTGACAATGACCACTTGAGATTTGGCAAGTACGACAGACGTCCTATCCCCAGCCTCATATCATATCACAGCAGCCTCTTACGTAATATGCGATCAACTCTCCGCCTCGATTTCGGTAATTCGTTGTCTTTCTAAACATGGCATAATTCCATACGCTGTTCCTTTATGACTTGGTTGCAGATCGGGTGCTGCTCCTTTATTTGACAGCTGGGACAGCCTATCACATTGCGGGGGGGAGGTTAACCTCATTATTCCCTGAACTACGTGTCAGTTCACTATTCGGGAAAGATAGCGTATGACGACATGGCATGGATTAATGGCATGACATTTCTATTTTTACGCAAGTTGCTATTCATAATCCATTTTTGTTGCATACTCTGTGTTTTTTTTCCAAAGCTTGCGATTAGCACCCTCTTTGTGTTTCAAACAGCACAAGCAGTTGCTGTTCCATTGAGGATCCACAGTGAAACCATGGGAGGAAGGGAAATTAGAAGCGAACCTCAGAAGTTGACAGTCTCCACTGCTGCCCGGGAGATCCTGGAAAGAGCAGGATCGCTGAATTATCTCAGTCGCCTGCAGGAGTCTAATGAAACAGTAGCGATGGAATTTTTGCAGAACCTGCAGGAGAACCACTCCACAGTAAGGGGGAAGCGGATAGCAGTCACCGACGATATAATTGCAGAAGTCTCGGGACTACCAGCCACCGGACCAGTATGGACACTGTTAGAGTCGGTCTAGTAGCCCTCCATCAGCGATCAAAGCTCTTTGCATTTGCATAAGTAGGTGTCTCATCAGTGTCATTTCATTGCATTCCATTAGGCATGCCATAACCCTGATGGAGGAGCTGGTGTCTTTATTCCCCTCTTGGCACTGCTGGATCAAGTTGTTTCAGTCTACAAATCCTTTCAAGGTTCCTTGTCTTGTCAAAGTCCTAGGTCTAGGGTTTAGGTCCAATTTGTCTTTGAGGTCATGTCTTTGAGGTTTCATCCTGTACAACTAATTTTAACCTTGGATTTAAAAACCCTGTTTTTAAAGACAAGGTCTTTTTCTCATTTTTGTAAAAAATTGTAAAAATTCAAAAGTTTTCAAAAGACAACATGTAGCCCTGGTCCCCTTTGCCAAGATTCCTCAGAAGCTATCCCTACAAAAATTTTCAAGACAAAGTATCAGTTCAAACAATTTCAGGACAAAGGGAAACCATAAAGTCAACAGTATTTAAATTTTGAAAAAGTGTCAAGTTAAAAACATTAGAAAGAGGGTTTGAGGAGAAATTAATTTAAATCAAGCCTATAAAGCCCCTCTCTCCTTCTATTTGAGCATCATTTGCCTCAAAGCAATAGTGAAGAGCGATTTGGGCGATTTGGAGAGAAATTGAGCAAACTTGGCAAGCTGAACCCGCGCGCGACCTATCAGGGGGGTTCCTCCAGTTGAAAAATTACACTGGCGCGACCTATCAGCACCTGCGTGCGACCTGTTGGGAAATTCATCTACAAAAGCTGCCAGTAAACTCCAAAACGACCTCAAAATTCTTCAAGGTTGCAGGTAGGCCTCTGATCATCAAAGTATTTTGCTTGGTAAAGAAAAATGAGCATGGGAAATGTGTTTTAATGCCATCAAGTTGAAATGAGAGATTCATGTATATTTGCTTTAAGAATGTCAAAATGCTTGTAGAACTATGGTTTGTTTTGTTGTTTCAAGGTCATCCTTGTCACCCCACTTTTTCTACAATTCTCTTTACCACCTCCTATATCATTTCTACCTAATCTCCCTACCAAAATATCAAAAGCCCTCAAAACCCTACCCCCTAAATCAAACCCTCAAAAAAATCAAACCCTAAACCCTACTTCCTATAATATCCTTGCAAATGGAATTGTACGATGACATGTATGTCATGATTCTTCCCCCTTAACTCCCTGTTTCCATATTTCATATATTTTTCCCAATTTCCCTTCAAAGTCTCCCTTCCCTAACATTTCCCTTGTGCTATTTGTCCCCTTGAAACAACATTACAAACAGGGAAAAGCAGCAGGTCATTTGAGCAAAAGCAGTAGTACATTTCAGCCACTTTTCTCTTGAAACCATGTCAGAAACCGAAACCGACTATGAGCAAAGTGATGACCATGAGTCAACACCAGAAATTGAGATACAAAGGAGGCTTCGCAGGAGTGGTAAGAGTGGTCACCGTAAGAGAGAGGAGCCCACCTCTTTGACTGATTTGCAGGCTTGTCCACTTGCGGTCACACGTTTCCGCTACCTCTCATGTTATGAATTTTGCGAGAGGATTTCTCAAATTCAGCATCATAGGGAGTTGGCTCGCTTGTTTTTTTTGCATCTGCATGATGGGCATGTAAATCTTGTAGGGGTGGATTTTATATTGTCATCTGAAAGCATTGCTCAAGCAACAGGAATACCAAATGTGGGAGAAGAGTGGAACAAACGCAAAGTGTTGGACAGATTTCATTATGAGCCCTTCATTAAACCCGCCTACATGAGGTCCATAACTGGTATGTTTCCTTTCAGATTTTTGAGTGATGAGTATGCTCCCTTGATGAGGCTCATCATGCTCTATTTCACCTATGAGGGCAGGTTTGCATATGTGTATTCGTACCATATTCGCTTGTTGATGCATTTCACATGGGTACGAATGATGAACATACCATGGTTCATGTGCCAGGATATTGAGAGGATGGTGCCCTTGGTGCAGAGAAGGAGCCCAGCACAGCAACACAGGAGCATTTATCATTATGGTTTGATTCAGCTTGTGGTCATGCATCAGTTGGCTCAGCAAGGTATCCCATGGGAGGAGTTTATCTCTCGTGAGTTGTTCACAGCACCACCACCCCACCCTGAGGTTGTTCATGAGGAGGGAGGGCCTTCACAGCAGCATGATAGTCCTGAGACCAGACATGTCAGCTCTCCTCCATTGGTCACTTATCAGAGAGGCCACAGAGCCTTATTTGCATCAGCTAGGCGAGTATTATCTCCACACTAGGTGGAAGGGGTCTCGCCTTCTTCATCAGCACCACGAGTGTTATCTCCACACCAGGTGGAAGGGGCCTCGTTGTCGATAGTAGCACAGGTATCAGAGAGGGACAAACAGCCCAGGATTGATGAGGGGCCATCAAGTGTTCCATACATAGAGATTGTTGACCTTGATATCAGTTCTCCTAGTCTAGAGTCAAAGGAGATCATTCAGCACCTAAGAGCTGAAAATGATTCATTGCAGCGAAGATTGGAAGGAGCATAATGGATGATCACATATTTAGAGCAGCGCAACAAGCAGTTGGAGGATGATCACACTCTTGATGAGTTGCGGAGGATTCATGAGGACCGCAACTTGGCTCGAAAGAGACCCGGCGATTTGGTACCCGTTGAGTGAGAGGCTATGCTTCTCCGGGTCAATGCTCATTTGGAGAGGCTGCTGGCTAAGGCCAACAAAGATAAGGACCTGCTCCGAAATATGAAAAATCACTATTCGGCCCGAATGCACGTATGCAAGGCGAAAATGAAGGTGATTCAAGGGCGGTTGGCCAAGGCACTAAAACGACGGAGAAGGCCCGGTCCCCTCCACATCTTGGCTGAGGCTTCCTTGAAGGAGCATGATATTAAATGACCTCACTACAACACAAATTTCAAAAAAATTTGAGCATTTTTGGTCACTTATGAATTTTGGGGCAAAAAACAGGTTTTTCACATTGATAGGTCGCGCGCCGCGCACGACCTATCCGATGGGCAACTTCATTTTGCAAAAAATCAGCATTTCTGGATTTTCCATGCAAAGATACACCTGCCCAGCAATTACCAAGAGATTTCATCAAGTTTTGAGCCTCAAGAAGGTCAAAAAACATGCAAAAATTGACTTTCTGCCACCTTTTTGACAAACAGGGATCAGTCTTGGGAGATTGCAATTTTGGAGGGGCAAATGGCCACCAAATTCAGAAATTCGAGTTGGGTTGGAAAGTAGACATCCAGACCGTTCCAACAAGCCCACGTTTGCCTCATTTGGACACCTGGAAGTGCCTCAAACGGAGCTCCAAAGTAGTGCGACCTATCAGGATTAAGGGCGCGACCTATCAGGCAATTTTCATAATTTTTCACCTACAGCTCAGGAATTCGCCCAGCTTTGGCCAGTTTTGACTTGGGATAGATTTTTCACCCTCTTTGATGTAATTAATGTATTTTTATGTTGATATGACACTTATTTACCTATTCTAGAAGATTCATTCATGAAATAGCAAACATTTAATGAATGAACTGGTTTCCTAGCTTATAGAGGCAAGCTGTTTTGACTGCCTAGATTTTAGTGCTCAGTTTAGAATTAGTTGAAACAACTACTAGAAGGATGAGCTCGACCCCTAGAGGCAAGGAAAGATGTTATATTTCCTATATTATGTACTTTCTTGGTCATTTTCATGGTTGGACTCTTGAGGGAGAAAGCTCTATTGTATTATTCATTGTATCTCTGCAATTTTGGCAAAGGAAGAAAGACCAGGGTTTTGCAGTGCTTTTTGGGATTCCTGTGGTTACATGTATTGATGGTGTGATTCTCTTTGTACTTGTAAGTGTGTTATGTGAAATCATCCTCTTTCTTTTTCTTCTGAAATTAGGCAAATGAAGTGTTAAAGTAGAATTCATGATTTCCATGCTCTTCTTTTAAATTTGCTTAATATCAATGTTTTCATCTGTTTAAGGAGAACTCAAGGTGATTGCTTGCTCTCCTTAGCTCCTCACCAGTCATTCCTACCCATTCCCTTAATTTAAAGGCATCAATACAGTCTCCTACCTTGCCCCAAAGAATCCCCTGCAAAAACTGTGTCCAATCCCCGCAACCAAAATTGCCTTTCCCCGATTTTCCACCAAAATCCAAAAAAATCCCAAAACAAACTCTTTTTATCAGTTTACTAGCCTAAAATCAGTGTTTCCTTATTGGTTATCTCGCCCTTTGAAGATCCCTACCGAGATAGACCGGAGAGAGCCCTCTCCTGCCCTGTAGGGCTAGCTACGAGGCTAAGTGGTTTGATGTTGCCTTGGAGTTTACCTTTCTCAGCCTGAGGTGAAATTTCAAGCGCTAACATATTGGCGACCATACTGGGGAGAACAAACTTGTTTGTGGATTGATGTGTTTGTTTCATAAGTCTTAGACGGAGCCTGAAGTTATGCCAGGTAGCCTTCGAAATGCTTTTGCTTTGCATAAGCGGAAGTAGATAAACGCTGCTTCAGTCCATCTCCGTGAGCTTGTGAATACAACACTTCATTTGCATTTTACCCCAGTACATGTATCAAGTTCAGATCTGATTGTTGATAGTGAACAACGATCAGACACTTGAAAGGCTGAAATCATTCACTTGGCGACTCTAAATCAGTTTTGAGATCAGATCCAAAGACTCCATTGGAGGATGATCCCGACCAGCAAAAACATGAAAGGACAACATGGACAGATCAGGTATTCAAGTTGGAATTTCATCCAAGACATTTTGTTCTTTGTCATAAATTATTTCTTCTCTTTTCCCAAGAATGTCAAGACTGCGTTGCAAAGTATACTATGCTTGAGAAAAGATCCCAGGCCTACAGTTGATTCTTTCCCTTTGAAGATTGTGAATACCAAAGATTTGCATGCCTTTGAGCTTGATCAAGATCCTTTTACCAAATTTTGTGATGACCATCTTCAAATTGATGAGCCCCAAGAAACCAAGACTGATTCTATATCTGTTGTACATACCCCTACACCATGTAAAATTCCAGATCGGTATAAACCTCTTGTTTTACCTTCTGTTCTCCATGCTTTCCCCAAAAATTATGATCTATACCTGCCGAGGTTTGATGGTGAAAGTAAGAATGTCAACGCTGAGCAACATGTGCAGAATTTTGAGTCTTTTCTAGACCTTTTTGAAGTTGATAGCGAAGATGTTAGTATTAGGCTTTTTGCTCTTTCTTTGCAAGCCAAGGTCAAGAGTTGGTTCAAAACCTTGCCTGATGCAAGCATCTCAGATTTCCGGTAGTTTGTCAAAGTGTTTCTCGACAGGTGGATGATCGGACAGAACCTTCTCTTGATTGTAGAAGAGTATAACCAGCTGAAAAGATTGCCAGGGGAGACAGTACAACAGTTTTTAGCCAGATTTAATGAAGTTTATTATTCGATGCCAGTTGATATAAGGCCTACTCCTAGATCGGCTCTCTTGCACTATCCGGGTGCCTTTGATCTGGAAATGGAGTTTCAGCTGAGAGAAAGGGATATTGCAACACTTCACGAGATGCAAAACAGTGCAGTAAATGTAGAGGCTCATCTGCTGATCCGAAGGGCAAGGTTGAAGGAAGAAGAGATGAAAAACATAGATCCGGAAAAATCAACATCTCTAGCGGTGAAGCTTGATATTTTGGTAAGTGCAGTAGAAGAGATGATTGACAAGATCAACGCAAGGAATGATTATGATGTTCAAGTTCAAGGTTCGCTGATTGAAAAGGAACAAGTTGCTGATCCAAAACATTTTGTTTCTTATCCTAGTTGTCAAAGATCTGATAATGATTGTTTTGTAGATCACCTTGGCGAAGAAAGAACTGTTGATATGACCTGCATGCTTGATGATATGTTTTATACCGATGACTTACCTCGGTTTGATCAGTATGATGATGATTGTGTTCTCCAAACAGAAGCTAATATTGCAATCACACAAGCAGCTAGTTTGTGGGAGGAAAATGTTCATTTTCAGCAGCTTGAATACAATGTTCAGCCATCACATATCAGCTATGACATTGACGAGGAAAGTGCAGCAAAGTTTGAAGTAAGTGAAGGATCTTTTCCTTTTTGTTTTGATTCGTTTCAGTTTATCAGAGAGAACTGCCATGCAATCAGAAATCAAATGTCAACAAGTCTTGATTTGAAGCATCTTGAGAGCAATGAAAATTTTGTTCAAGACTTCTCAAATTCAGATTTGCAACCCCCGAAAGCCATTGATTGTCAAGTTGTAGATGAAGACTTGGAAGTGGACACACATGATTTAATGATTCAAGGTGACTCCATACCATTCTGTTTTGAATCATTTCAGTTTTTGAAGGGTAGATTGCATAGTAAATCTTCAAATGAACAGCCTATCACAAATCAGCAATTTCTCAGTGTTAATGTTGAGGATGAGACAGATAACAAAATTCTTGAGCAGCCTGTAGCATCAGATTTGCAGCCACCAAATGAAATTGAAGGGCAGATTATAGATGAAGTTGTGGCAGACAAAATACATGATTTGATGATGCAGGAAGATTCTATACCCTTTTGTTTCGAAACATTTCAGTTTATAAGGCAGAATCTTTGTAAAATATCTCAAGAAAAAGATGAACAGCTAGAAGGATGTCATACATTTTCAATCGATACATTACAGCAGTCTTTTCAAGTTTTTCATGATCCAATAGCTGATGTTTTGGATGAGGTTTGCAGTCAAAGTCTTTTTCCATTGATTACAGGTGAGCTTGAAACATGTGCTGATATGAATTTGATCTGGCAGCCGGTTTCTTTGTCATTTTCAGCAGAGGTCTTGTCACAAGGCTCAGATCAAAGTTTGCATTCATGGTATGAGGAAAAGAGAAGTAATCTATTGGATGAGCTAAGTTTCAGTATGCTTGAATTTCAAGATCCTTATGCAGTGTTTTTGGAGGCGGATAGAGAATTCATATCATTCAACGGATCTGTTTCTAAGTTGTCATGGGAGTTGCCTTTCAGTAGTTCTCTCTTGTTGTTCATAAGTGAGCACTTGCGGAGACTTCGAACAGCAGACATGATACTTACTTGGTTGCATTGGTTGTTTCATTTCACTTGATTAGGTGATGAATGAAACTGCTAGAGTAGGTTTTGATGAATAAGCTCCCCTTTGAGCATCATTTCTAGTTTGTCGGTTGTGTTTAAGTATTGAGTCAGTTTTTAGTTGACTGAGAGTCAATTTGTGTTGTCAAGTCATCGTTTTTCAGTCATGCATTTCAGCTTGAGTTTATGACTCCATTGCCCAATGGTTAAAAGCATTGCTCTGCTCTCCCAGAGGTCTGAGGTTCTTGGCACCTCCAAGGAGCTACCATCCCCATTGGAGCCAATGTTAGAGTCGGTCTAGTAGCCCTCCATCAGCGATCAAAACTCTTTGCATTTGCATAAGTAGGTGTCTCATCAGTGTCATTTCATTGCATTCCATTAGGCATGCCATAACCCTGATGGAGGAGCTGGTGTCTTTATTCCCCTCTTGGCACTGCTGGATCAAGTTGTTTCAGTCTACAAATCCTTTCAAGGTTCCTTGTCTTGTCAAAGTCCTAGGTCTAGGGTTTAGGTCCAATTTGTCTTTGAGGTCATGTCTTTGAGGTTTCATCCTGTACAGCTAATTTTAACCTTGGATTTAAAAACCCTGTTTTTAAAGACAAGGTCTTTTTCTCATTTTTGTAAAAAATTGTAAAAATTCAAAAGTTTTCAAAAGACAACATGCAGCCCTGGTCCCCTTTGCCAAGATTCCTCGGAAGCTATCCCTACAAAAATTTTCAAGACAAAGTATCAGTTCAAACAATTTCAGGACAAAAGGAAACCATAAAGTCAGCAGTATTTAAATTTTGAAAAAGTGTCAAGTTAAAAACATTAGAAAGAGGGTTTGAGGAGAAATTAATTTAAATCAAGCCTATAAAGCCCCTCTCTCCTTCTATTTGAGCATCATTTGCCTCAAAGCAATAGTGAAGAGTGATTTCGGCGATTTGGAGAGAAATTGAGCAAACTTGGCAAGTTGAACCCGCGCGCGACCTATCAGGGGGGTTCCTCCAGTTGAAAAATTACACTGGCGCGACCTATCGACCGCGCACGACCTATCAGCACCTGTGCGCGACCTGTTGGGAAATTCATCTACAAAAACCGCTAGTAAACTCAAAAACTACCTCAAAATTCTTCAAGGTTGCAGGTAGGTCTCCGATCATCAAATTATTTTTCTTGGTAAAAAAAAATGAGCATGGGAAATGTGTTTTAATGCCATCAAGTTGAAATGAGAGATTCATGAATATTTGCTTTAAGAATGTCAAAATGCTTGTAGAACTATGGTTTGTTTTGTTGTTTCAAGGTCATCCTTGTCACCCCACTTTTTCCCCACTTCTATTTACCACCTCCTATATCATTTCTACCTAATCTCCCTACCAAAATATCAAAAGCCCTCAAAACCCTACCCCCTAAATCAAACCCTAAAAAATTCAAACCCTAAACCCTACTTCCTATAATATCCCTGCAAATGGAATTGTATGATGACATGTATGTCATGATTCTTCCCCCTTAACTCCCTATTTCCCTATTTCATATATTTTTCCCAATTTCCCTTCAAAGTCTCCCTTCCCTAACATTTCCCTTGTGCTATTTTTCCCCTTGAAACAACATTACAAACAGGGAAAAACAGCAGGTCATTTGAGCAAAAGCAGCAGTACATTTCAGCCACTTTGCTCCTGAAACCATGTCAGAAACCGAAACCAACTATGAGCAAAGTGATGACCATGAGTCAACACCAGAAATTGAGATACAAAGGAGGCCTCGCAGGAGTGGTAAGAGTGGTCGTCGTAAGAGAGAGGAGCCCACCTCTTTGACCGATTTGCAGGCTTGTCCACTTGCGGTCACACGTTTCCGCTACCTCTCATGTTATGAATTTTGCGAGAGGATTTCTCAAATTCAGCATCATAGGGAGTTGGCTCGCTTTTTTTTTTTGCATCTGCATGACGGGCATGTAAATATTGCAGGGGTGGATTTTATATTGTCATCTGAAAGCATTGCTCAAGCAACAGGAATACCAAATGTGGGAGAAGAGTGGAACAAACGCAAAGTGTTGGACAGATTTCATTATGAGCCCTTCGTTAAACCTGCCTACGTGAGGTCCATAAATGGTATGTTTCCTTTCAGATTTTTGAGGGATGAGTATGCTCCCTTGATGAGGCTCATCATGCTCTATTTCACCTGTGAGGGCAGGTTTGCATATGTGTATTCGTACCATATTCGCTTGTTGATGCATTTCAGACAGGTACGAATGATGAACATACCATGGTTCATGTGCCGGGATATTGAGAGGATGGTGCCCTTGGTGCAGAGAAGGAGCCCAGCACAGCAACACAGGAGCATTTATCATTATGGTTTGATTCAGCTTGTGGTCATGCATCAGTTGGCTCAGCAGGGTATCCCATGGGAGGAGTTTATCTCTCGTGAGTTGTTCACAGCACCACCACCACACCCTGAGGTTTTTCATGAGGAGGGAGGGCCTTCACAGCAGCATGATAGTCCTGAGACCAGACATGTCAGCTCTCCTCCATTGGTCACTTATCAGAGAGGCCACAGAGCCTTATTTGCATCAGCTAGGCGAGTATTATCTCCACACCAGGTGGAAGGGGTCTCGCCTTCTTCATCAGCACCACGAGTGTTATCTCCACACCAGGTGGAAGGGGCCTTGTCGCCGATAGTAGCACAGGTATCAGAGAGGGGAAAACAACCCAGGATTGATGAGGGGCCATCAGGTGTTCCAGACATGGAGATTGTTGACCTTGATATCAGTTCTCCTAGTCTAGAGTCAAAGGAGATCATTCAACACCTAAGAGCTGAAAATGATTCATTGCAGTGAACATTGGAAGGAGCACAATGGACGATCACATATTTAGAGCAGCGCAACAAGCAGTTGGAGGATGAGCACACTCTTGATGAGTTGCGGAGGATTCATGAGGACCACAACTTGGCTCGAAAGAGACCCGGCGATTTGGTACCCGTTGAGCGAGAGGCTATGCTTCTCTGGGTCAATGCTCATTTGGATAGGCTACTGGCTAAGGCCAACAAAGATAAGGACCTGCTCTGAAATATGGAAAACCACTATTGGGCCCGAATGCACGTATGCAAGGCAAAAATGAAGGTGATTCAAGGGCGGTTGGCCAAGGCACTAAAACGACGGAGAAGGCCCGGTCCCCTCCACATCATGGCTGAGGCTTCCTTAAAGGAGCATGATATTAAATGACCTCACTACAGCACAAATTTCAAAAAATTTTGAGCATTTTTGGTCACGTATGAATTTTTGGGCAAAAAACAGGTTTTTCACATTGATAGGTCGCGCGCCGCGCGCGACCTATCTGATGGGCAACTTCATTTTGCAAAAACTCAGCATTTTTGGATTTTTCATGCAAAGATACACCTGCCCAGCAATTACCAAGAGATTTAATCAAGTTTTGAGCCTCCAGAAGGTCAAAAAACATGCACAAATTGACTTTCTACCACCTTTTTGACAAACAGGGAGCCGTCTTGGGAGATTGCAATTTTGGAGGGGCAAATGGCCACCAAATTTAGAAATTTCAGTTGGGTTGGAAAGTAGACATCTAGACCTTTCCAGCAAGCCCACGTTTTCCTCATTTGGACACCTAGGAGTGCCTCAAACGGAGCTCCAAAGTAGTGCAACCTATCAGGATTAAGGGCGCGACCTATCAGGCAATTTTCATAATTTTTCACCTACCGCTCAGGAATTCACCCAGCTTTGGCCAGTTTTGACTTGGGATGAGATTTTTCACCCTCTTTGATGTAATTAATGTATTTTCATGTTGATATGACACTTATTTACCTATTCTAGAAGATTCATTCATGAAATAGCAAACATTTAATGAATGAACTGGTTTCCTAGCTTATAGAGGCAAGTTGTTTTGACTGCCTAGATTTTAGTGCTCAGTTTAGAATTAGTTGAAACAACTCCTAGAAGGATGAGCTCGACCCCTAGAGGCAAGGAAAGATGTTAGATTGCCTATATTATGTACTTTCTTGGTCATTTTCATGGTTGGACTCTTGAGGGAGAAAGCTCTATTGTATTATTCATTGTATCTCTGTAATTTTGGCAAAGGAAGAAAGACCAGGGTTTTGCAGTCCTTTTTGGGATTCCTGTGGTTACATGTATTGATGGTGTGCTTCTCTTTGTACTTTTAAGTGTGTTATGTGAAATCATCCTCTTTCTTTTTCTTCTGAAATTAGGCAAATGATGTGTTAAAGTAGAATTCATGATTTCCATGCTCTTCTTTTAAATTTGCTTAATATCAATGTTTTCATCTGTTTAAGGAGAACTCAAGGTGATTGCTTGCTCTCCTTAGCTCCTCACCAGTCATTCCTACCCATTCACTTAATTTAAAGGCATCAATACAGTCTCCTACCTTTCCCCAAAGAATCCCCTGCAAAAACTGTGTCCAATCCCCGCACCCAAAATTGCCTTTCCCCGATTTTCCACCAAAATCCAAAAAAATCCCAAAACAACCTCTTTTTATCAGTTTACTAGCCTAAAATCAGTGTTTCCTTATTTTTTATCTCACCCGTTGAAGATCCCTACCGAGATAGACTGGAGAGGGCCCTCTCCTGCCCCGTAGGGCTAGCTACGAGGCTAAGTGGTTTGATGTTGCCTTGGAGTTTACCTTTCTCAGCCTGAGGTGAAATTTCAAGCGCTAACAAACACTAAAGAAGGAAATATTACAGAAGATCATGGAAATTTTCCAGGACGAAGGCCAGAGCTTGACAATTAAGGGGAAGGGAGTTGTGCCAGCAACCCTTGGAGAACCCTAGACCAAATTAGCAAGAACAGTTCAGAGTTACATTACCTGCGAGGGGAGGAAAGACGTGGTAAGGCCACGACATCTTAAACTCTTAGCTGTTTTAAAGCAAAAATGCTCTGTAAATCTACCTGCACTTCTGAATTTATTACTGCATGATGTTGCACGAAGCCTAAAAAAGGCACAGCATGTAGAGTCAGTCATCAGTCACCATGGATTAATTCGATTAGTAGTTAGTCATAGTCTTACCCAGCAGCAAAGTAGTTGGGATGAACTGATTGCAATGATTGAGGGGGGAATGACAGCACCATCCCCAAAACGAAAACATTCTACAAGCACACCAGAACGTCCTAAAAAACGTAGAGAATTGGTAAAACAAAAACATGTTGCTAGTGCATATAAACAACCAGAAATACACCAGGAATCGGCAAAGCGTAAGCATGCCACCGATACACCCGAACAGCCAGAGAGGCCCAGAAAATCAACCCGGTTAACTCGAATAAGAGGAAGGCTAGAAAAGCTCCAGGAGAGAACCAGCCAGCCAGTGGTAATCGAGGACGAGCAACCCTCACGACTAGAAGTAGAAATAGAACAATCTGAAAAGGAGGCCGAGCAATCTGAAGAGAGGGCTGGGCAATCCGAAGAGGAAAATGAGGAAGCAGCTGAGAATTCCGAAACAGAAACACAAGCTGAGCATTCTGAAACTGAGCAATCTAAGCAAGAGGAGGAAATAGGACAGTAGGAAGGTAGCCCACCACAAGATCCAGTCGGAGAAGACGAATTGGCCACAGTTTTGGCCAATATGGGTGAGTATGGCCAACCTTCCAGTCTAGCAGACCTCCACGGAAAACCCCAAGAAGAAAATGCATCTGAAAAATCACATGCAGTAGAGGCAGAAGAAGGAAAACTGTCTGTTCATGATGAAGTGGAGATAAGAGATACTGAACTGGAACACTCTGTCCCCAAGTCACCAGAGAAAATTCCGAAGGGAGTAGGAGCAGAACAAGTAGTTGTCCAGGAAGAGACGAAACCAGCTAAGGTTCCTACCCCAGAACAGCCAGAGCAGAACAGAGAAGAAGCACCCCAGGAGAAAGATCCAGAGACTAGTCCAGACCGCAGTAGACAGCCTGCTACCCCTTCTAACGAAACGCTGGAAATTAAGAAATTGCGAAAGGAACGGTAGAAATTATTGAATACAATAGCCCAGCTCCCACAGCAAAATTTTGAATGCAAACCAGAAGGTAAGGAAGACAGCAAGGAAGAAAAAGAGGGCCACTGCAGTAAAATCCCGCAAGGAAAAAAGGCGAAGGACCAACGATCGCCCTGCTGTTCCAAACCCTGCTGAAGAACAGACTGCTGCTCCAAATAATGCTGAAGAATAGATGGTTGTTCCAAATGATGTTGAGGAACAGACTGCTGTTCCATTTGAAAAGGAACAACAACAAGCTGATATTCATGTTAAAAAAGAAAAGGAGAACAAAGAAATCTAGACAGAGGCACCACCCTCAGGGGTAATAAGGGTTCTGAACTCCAAACAACGTAATAAGAAAGTTCCGGTAAAACTCCTGGCCAGGGAAAATTTTAAGAACCCCCCCTAAATTTATAAATATAATAAATGGGCGAATCTCCATGGTATATAAGAAAAATGGAAGGCGATTTTATCAATAATATAATATGTATATATAATTTTTTGGCGAATCTCTCACCAAGCCTGGCGAATATTTTACTCAATTATAAAATCTTGTAAGATCTTGGCGAGTCTTTCACTAAATAATAAAACTTTGTAAAGTCCTAGTGAATCTTAGCATAGGCTACATGCTGGTTTAATTCCCCCATTTAAATAGGCTACATTCCAGGTGAATACCATGGGTCAATACCATGTGCCATTTTGGTGAATACCATGGGTCAATACCATGTGCCATTTTTATTTTTATTAATTCTAATATTAGGGTTAATAATGGTTTTTTGCATGGTATTAATAACAATCTAGTCCATGGTATTTGTCCCATAGTATTTTGGCCATAAGTTTCACCTAAATATAGCCCATTTTTTGAGTGTTCGTAAATATAAGGTGACTTATGGAGTAAATATAAAAAAAAAAATTATTTGTTTACCATACCTCTCGTTTATTTATATTTTTATTAATTTACCATACCTCTTTTACAAATATGGTATTTGGCCCATAGGATTCACTTAAACAAAACCTCTTTCTTGAGCCTTCATAAATAGAACGAGGGTTATGGACTAAATATAAAAAGAGGTTTTATTTATTTAGGATACATCTAGTTTATTTATATTTTTATTTATTTACCATACCTTTTGAGTATTTATATTTTTATTTATTTACCATACCTTTTGAGTAAGTATAAAAAGATGTTTTATTTATTTACCGTACCTCCACTTTACTTATATTTTTATTTGTTTACACTCTTACATGTTTATAAGGTGACTTATGGAGTAAATATAAAAATGTTTTATTTATTTACCATACCTCTCATTTATTTATATTTTTATTAATTTACCATACCTCTTTTATAAATATGGTATTTGGCCCCTAGGATTCACTTAAATAAAACTTATTCTTGAAAATGGGCGAATGGATTCACTTAAATAAAACCTATTCTTGAAAATGGGCGAATGGAAGGTTGTAAGTCCTAATTTCAAGGGCTAAATTTACCTTTTTTACCCTCTCCCTTAAAATAAGGTGGGCTATTTGAAGTGATTTGTAAAAATGTACTATGATACAAAATATTCGCCCACTAAAAATTTAAAACCCCTTAATTTCGCTAAAGGGCGAACATTCGCCCCTAAAATTATCCTTGCTCCCGGCCTCCACTGACCTATGGAAAAGAGATCCGAAGACAAGAACCTTGCATAAGATGATGAAGCAAGCCCAACAAGAAGTTGAACAACTTAGAGAACAAACAGTCCCCCGTGAGAAATATGAAGAGTTACAACAGCAACTAAGGAACGTCAATCAATCTGAAAGCCAGGCCTTTGAAGGGTGGCGAAAGGAACAAGAGAAAGCTGCAAAGGTAACCCGTAGGCTAGATACTGTTATCAAGCAGATGGATACCTTGTGTTCTTTATACAATGACGTTTTAGCATGTAGGGCCCCTGCCAAAAACTATTCTTTGTTTTTACTAGAACGATATTTACAATTAAAAATAAAAGCTGTTAAAGCAGGTGCCCCTATACAAATCAACACTCTCAATGACTTTATAGACTGTTGTAAACATTATGGGGTGAAGGTCTAGAGATTGCTATGTGAATTTTATTTGCATAACCTCGTGCTAGATCAGGAGATTGAATTGAACCCTGGTCCTTTTGTTGGGGACATTCAGTTGCAAGCATTCATCTCATTTGGGGTTAATCAGATTAAATGGCTCAAAGCCTATAACACTTTCCAGAGGCAGGAAAATGGCCTAGACTTGTGGGTAAGGGCTGAGCCTAGGGACCCAGTGCGGTTATGGAAAGCACATAGAAACCTTATGAGAACTCCGGGTGTCATTGAAACGTTTGGACCTATGCATGAGGCACTCATTCGACAAAGTTTAGAGTATTTTCTTTCTATCAAAGACCTCGCCATTGATGCAGCCAAATTTCGGTACCGAATATCTAATCCAAACATGCAGCTCAGGGAACCGTTTAAGTATGAGAATTTTGAATTAGCTGCCAACCATTTGAACCTCTATGGCGAGAGCATTTTGAAAGCAGGGCCATCCTGGTTAGGATATAGATTTCGTAGCCCAATTATTTGGCACCCTGCACCCAAAAATCAAGCCCTGTATGAGATGCCTTAGGGTCAAATAGGTCAGTTCTTTGACTATCTAGTCACTCACCATGGCTGTAGGCCTCCGCATGAGATTCCTTCTCCAGCCTATTCTCTCACTGCCTTGCATGTCAACTACAATGTTTTCATGAGGGCATGAAACAGGGTAAGCAGGGGGGTGTGTGGAGTACCAAAAAGGTATGATTTTGATGATCATTTCAATAGCTTTTCAGTAGAATTTGTAAACCTTTTTGCATCATGAATCTGGAAAACAATAAAGAATTATAACAAAACATGTGAATTAATATGCAAGACTTAATCACTGATAATTGTTATTCTTCTGTGCAGGAAAGGGTGAAAACGAAGAGTTGCCATTCCAAAGGAGAAGATAAAGACGAGGTAACTATTGTCCCTTTGAAGGGAAACCAAATGCAAACAAGGCTAAGCAGATCAAAGCAAATTGGCCCAGAAAAGGAGGAGAAGACACCAGCTCAACAGAGAAGAAAAGAAAAGATTAAGGATTGATAGTTTGGCGAATCCCTCAAGATCTTTGATCCTGAGGGATCGCTGCTTTATTTATCTTGTTACTTAGACATCTCCGCCGTCAGCTTTATATAAAGGGACAACATTGTTAACCTAAGATAGACATATACACTTTTATGTAATTTTCTGTAAAAGATCAACTTTGATCATCGAGTCTCGTTGAGAACTGGTTCATTGTACTTTTGTCTTATGCGTTAATATAAACTTGGTGATTACCGTATCTCTGCATCTGGATTAACTCAAAGCGGTGTACCCTTGAGGCTAAGGGCCCGGCCCCGGAGGACACTTGCTTCTGTACCACTACAATTTGATTTCTGCGTGGTTTGCTTATCGTTGTTATCTGGTAATCTGATATGCTTTATGAATCACCATTACATGCTCTGTTAAGATTAATCCATTAAGGTTTTTACAGATAGAATTGTGTATTGACTCTGCATTATATTACTGATCCTTTCAGAGTTGATTGAATGATTATTAGTCTTGGCCGAATATTATTACTGTCTCGTTACAGAGCTCTTGTACTGAACATTTACGTCATAGATTCATTCGAAGTTGTATTCAGAAATAATGCTGTTAAATTAAGATTGATCAGATTACTGTTCCAGCGTGTTACGTGTGTATGATCTATTAGTGCTGTTCCATTAGTGAATTCTGCTTGATTTGCCTTAAGAGTGAGAGATTGATATTTGATTGTAAAGAGTGCATTTGGGTTAATAGATTAAGTTTGGTTATGACTCGCGTGACTTAGTTGTTTGATTGCTGTTCCATTTTATTATTGTTGTTCCATTCCATATTTGCCGTTCAATTCTTTATTTGTTGTTCCATTTTTCTATTTGCCGTTCCATTTACTTGCATTTGTTATTTTGGTGTGAGAGACGATCCAAGGCTGTAGTGAGCCTCGGCATTCACTGCCTCGCTCCCAGACCCGTGATCCATGCTCTAATTTCCTTTCCATCAGTTTCCAAAGGGATGGGCTATTGCTGTCAAACCCTTGACTCGTAAGTTGCCTGGTTTCCTGAATGTGTGATTTTCCTTGCTTTTATTTCCTTTCTGTCAGTTTCCAAAGGGATGGATTATCATCACCAAACCCTTGACTGATTAGTTGCCTGGTTTTAAGAGTGTGTGCTTTAGTCATTTGAAGTAACTTAGTTATAGGCAAGCATCCGTTTACTCTTGTATTTTTGTAGAACGCTGTACTACTAGCACTACTCTGACAAATAGCCTCGGATTGAGTCACTCTTTGTAATAACCAAACGCTCCTGGGTTGACATATTAATGTGAGATAATTAGAGGTGAGAGAGACCCTTTTTATAGCTCCACACATGTATGCCTATAGAAAATCTTCTAATTTTTTTCTTGTTTCTTAGTACACCCCTCTGTGGATGCCTTTCCTCTTACAAATTCTTCTACATACTATTTTTCTCTTTAAAACAATAAAACATACCTCTTGATTGAACTAATAAATTTCTTAGCTTGGTTATCACTTACCATTGAAATTTTGTACTTTTCTTTGTCTCCGTTAATAATGAATTATCTTTTATCCTTGACAAGCCGACAATGGTTGGCTCTCCACATGAATATTGAATCTTTCATGTACATCCATGGAATCACCAACATGACTCCACAAACATCAAGGGGGACCACATATAGTTCTATTTTATCAACAAAATCAACGGTAATAGGAAAATAAAATTTTGCATTTTTTTCTTACCTTCATCTTTGCATCATTATTTACCCTTTCTAGTGGATATGGGTTTCGATGATCATTAAATTCTACTCCCAACTTCTTTATTAGCTCTTCTATAATGAGATTCATCTATGATATCGAGTCAAACAAAGCATCAATCTTTGTATTATTGACCTATGTCATTATATGGAAGAGTATGGCCATTTCTTTCTCCTCCCATTATTAAATTCTACTCAAATTCATGTCTTTTTGCACTAACATACATACAATCCTATCATCCATGTCCAAGTTACTTTCAACATGGTTGCTCTAATCTTTGGCCATAAGATTCTTCTAATTAATATATGTCCTTTTTTTCTTTAGGTTTAGCTCTGGATGTAACTTCCAACACTTATCCTCTATATGGTCATAAATTTTGTAGTGGTTGCTAGGATATTTGCACTAGTGTGTTGTGGCTACCAACTTTTTCTCCTTTCCCCCCTTTTTCTTATTCTTCCCCTCCTTGGAAGCATCTTGTCTCTCCTTTTGCTTCGATCCACTTGATAAAGCTCTCTTCAAGTATATGTTCTATAGCTCTTGGGCCTATACACAAGCATCATCGATTGATATGGGATTCAAAAACATCATTTGCTTCTACATATGGTTATGTAGACCCCCCAAATACTTTAGCAGTACATATGGTTTCTTTGGGAGATACCCAACATTATGGCCATTTTACTGAACTTTGTGACGTACTCTTGCACGTTTTCCCTAGCTTTTGCCTGAAGTAGTGCGACCATATCCAGTGCTCCTCTACATACCCAATAGAGGAAAGCTATGACTTAATGACAATTTTTAAGTCCTCTAACTTAGTCACTATAGCTTCTCCCTCCAACCTTAGAGTCTTCGTGTGGCTCTCCCACCAATTCAGGGCATGGCCATCTAATTTGAGTCATGCAAATGAGATCTTTTACTCTTCCTCAATTGGATGGATGTTAAAATACACTTCTAGTTGTTGCAACTAATTATTCAACTTTAGAGCGTCGATATTGTCATGGTACGACTTCATATTGACCTTTGGTTCCATTTCCAATAGGGGTTGTGATTGAATAACAACACTCAAATTGGGTTGATATTTTTAGGTTTATTTCTTATGTTTGTTCTTCATTTATTCCCTATCACATGATGTCCATTTCGATTTGTACTATGCATTTGAAACCCTATCTTCTTCAAATATCTCAAGCATTTTTCTCAGGGCTTCCATGATGATAATTATGTTCTGATTTATATCAGCGACTTGTTGTTTCAACCACAGAAACATCTCCTCTACAAGATCACTAGGGTTATTCACATATTTTTCAACCATGATTATGATAGTATGAATTTTCGTCTAATTGATCTAGATCCTCCACAAATCTTCAAAAAATACCAGAAGAAACTTTCTCTGATACAAAAATGATCCATAAACTATCGTGGATATTCCGCTAGGCAATTTTTCAAAATAGATTTGATTATTATATTTAAAATATGATATTCCACACTATTACAATTTTATTAAATTTCTATATTTTTGCATTTACTATTAATAATACATGCATCAAATTGAAAATTATGCAGAAAATAGACTCAACAAAAAGGTAAAGTCTTACACACACATTTGACACAAGATATGCTCTCAAAAACCCTTACAGAATGAAAACCTAGCTGAAAGGTGAGGTCACTCTAATCTATTTCTATGAATGGAAATATGGCTACTAGTTGTTGGACTCGAGAATTGACACATTTTCTTACTTATTTCCTTATCCTTTCCTTATTTTTCTTAGCCTTTTATAAATATATTAAGGTAATTTCTGTGTTCATAACTTTATAAAATAATTAATAAATTAATTCACCATTTTATTCTCTCAATGAATTGATTTTACCATGAAAAGATGAGTTACGGTTATGATTTGATGTCTATAAGTGGATGTTGTTCCTTCGATAGCTGGATAAGAGTAAGCTACATGGAGATGCTCGAGATGGTTGTGACCTGAATAAGAAAATATTAATGATCATCATGGGAAGACCATTTGTGAACAAGATTTTTTCCACCTATTCTGAGGGAACTTAAGAGATTTTGTAACTCAAAATTGAGCATCTTGAGAATCTTTAGATTATCAAGATCACTCCTTTATTTTTAATTATAGATTTGGTTGTAATTATAGAAGTGAGGAATAAAGCCTCGGTGAAGGAGACTCTATTTTACTTGTATTTTCATACTTATGCTATGAAGTTTTACACACATTGTAATATTTTTGTTGATTAATATAATGGAGAATTACATGGTTTAGTTTTAATTCTCCCACTGATTTCACTCTAAGGTGGTTGACTTCCAGTGATCATGGGCCCAATATTGGAGTAACTACTTCCCTCTTTGTATCATTAAATTCACATTTCAATATTTGTTTTCTTGTTCTCCAATTATCCAATTTCTTTCAAAAATTGATTGATTATTACTGAATTCATCGTTCCTACAAGAGTTTAAGAAATATTTTTAATATTATATCTTGGATATTTAATTTCCCGAAGCGTTATTCATTTTGTTATTTCTTATTATTGATATCGAATTGTTAAGAGCAGGGCATTATATTTCCTTCAACAAATTCTGTTCAAGTCAAGTGTGTTATTTCTTCCCTGTAGTTTTTGTTTCTAAAGAAACATCATATGGTTAGCAATGTTGTTTTCAAAAGGTTCAATGTTTCAATTACCTTGAATAAGCTTTTGGATTGTTGTGAATTTGTGGAGTTGTGTGTAAAGTGTGCTTTTTAGAAATTCTAGTTGTTTGATGTGGTTCCATGCATTTACTTTTCAATAGGGCTAGACACACTAAGTTACATAAACACTATTCTTTTCACATACAATATGGCAAACCTTGAAACTTATATAGGAGTTTCATGTTGAAAATTTAATGTTTAAAGGTTTGTTGGTCTTTTTAAAGACAAACTAAATCACCCAACATTATGGCATCATTTCTAGGGAGGCTGTCAAAGAAGTGCTTAGTTTTATCCATGTGGGGTTGGGTATTAAAGAAGGAAGGTAAGAAAATGTACACACACCAAGTAAAAATCGTGTGCCAGTGCCTTCCCTCATCTCATACATTTGGAATTGTTTACTGTGTATGACTACAAAAAGCATAGGACTGTAAACCAAGAAGTTACAGATTCAAAACCCATTTCAGAAGCCACTGAAATCGAAGGTCTTTCTGACCTTAGAAGAAATACCTTTATAGACGAAATCATTCTCCATTCAGAATCTCAAGCATCGGTAGGTCCTCAAAAAACATGTGGGAAGGGTTCTATTGTTTCCCCTCAAGAATATAGACCATCATCTGCATCTTACATTGAGATTCACGATAACACTGTGAGGTCTGAGCAGAGCTTTCAAAATACATTTATTGATAACTCCATTCCTTCTAGTAAAAGAGGGGGGCATTCTTGTAACCTAAGAGAGAGGGGGGGTGAAACAAGTGCACCATTGCTACAATCTTATGAATTTCCAACAACACCTGTTACAAAGGGTGAATTTGAAATTCTATATTTAAGTAGCATTGTAAAACCTTCTCAGAACCCAAAATGTAGACAACACATTGTTCCAAGGATAATATCCCCTGACGACCAAATACCTAATGATTACTGGATTTTTTTTTATCAAGTGGAAAATGCAGCACTAGGAACCTAGACTTGGAACATAAAATACCCTATTGTTGATCCGCAAGATAATGCACTCATGAAAGCTATTCCATTATAGAATCTTCCAGTATTTCATGGAATGGATTCTATGGATCCTAAGGCATTTCATTTTCAATTCGACATCTTAAGCAGAGGTTATGGCTGTGCCACTAATCCTCAAAAGCTGAAATGGTTTCCTTCTACTTTAAAGGGAGAAGCTCTACTATGTTTTATGGGATTAGGAGTTACCATAACTTCATGGGATCTTATGAAAAATTATTTCCTCACCAAATACTAGGACTATTATCGATCTAGGGATCTGAAAGAAGAAATATTTAAAATCATGTCCTAAGAAGATTAGATCTTAGAAGAATATGTCAAAATATTCCAATACAATTTGCAAACATCACCTTACACCACTCTACCAGAGAAGTTTTAAAACTACTTTGATTAGAGGAATGAAAGATGAATGGATAGAGATGCTTAATCTAATGGGAAAGGCTGATATTTTTAAGGAATAATATGATGACATTGTAGATATGTGTGTGAGGTTCTCGTGAGAATGTACACAAGCGAAATCCGCAGTTCGGACCCGATCATTAGAACTATTAGAACCACAGGTGGAGGGGTTACTCGTGCGGGGCTGGGTAATCTCCTAGAAGGCTTTAAAAATGATATTTTGAGTACATTAACTACACAATTGGATGTCTTATAGGTAAAACAGAAACAAGCAAAGGTAGAACAACCTTTATCCATTTTTTTCCCTCGCTTCTGAAAGAATCATAGTTGCAAAGAGTGCCCACTAGATGTAGTCAAAATATGTGCCATATGTGACAAAGATCACTTTGCAGAACAATGTCCCTCGCTCCTAGGACTAAAAGTTGCGTTCAAATATTTGGAGGAAGATCCTAAGCCGACATATTATGGCGCAATGATGGTAATGGAAAATACGCCCTACACATATGATCCAATATCTTTCTTTATTTCATTATGGAAACTATATCAAACAATAGACTCCTAGATCATAATAGCCTCAACCTTTTTGGAAATCCCAGTAACACTCTACACCGCCCTGGGCACATAAGCATTTTTCTGGACTGTGGCCATAGAATTGGGAAATCCCTACGAGATCACTCAGCCCATCCATCGGGTCGCTGCCTCAGTTGCAGGAACCATAGTAATATCCTCTCCAATTACCCCCAAATGTTCCACCTCCATTGCGCCCTCAGCTACCTACCTAGCCAAATCCTAATCCTAATAGTAGACCTGTCCAATATGTCAAACTTGTCAAAAATCCAAAGTATGACTCTACTTCCTTTTAATGTAATGAGTTGTGGCTAAGATCTGGACGAACAATCTTCTTAGAAGATGATGTAAGAAAATAGGGGTAGGTAGAAAATGAAAACCTAACTGAAGAGGAACCTTTCAAAGAGAATTATTCATCACCCATAGTCATCACTAAATCATAAGCACATAAGAAATTAGTGAAACAACAAGAATCGACTACAACTATGGATGTTTCTCCTCCATACCTCAAGAGACATACTGTAATTAACCAATTATCTTATTCTGAGTTTGATCTCTCAGGGGAACTAAGAAATTTGTGTATTAAAATTCATCTTCTTGAGGCCATTCGAGATGTTCCAATTTATGTCGAAACTATTAAGGAACTATGTGTTAAGAATCCTCAGAGGAAACCAAAAGACCGTCCTATATTCCATGTGTTGGGAACACTTTCTGACCTTATCTCAGGGGATAAAGTACTTGTTAAGTATGACAACCCTAGGAACCATGTAGTTCCCATTCAAGTTTAGGGGCATAGTTTTCCAAAAACCCTTGTGGACTTAGGAGATGCAATAAATATTTTAACCTTAGAAACTTGTGGGATCCTTGGGATTATCGAATTTAAAACTACCATCATTATGTTGGAACTAGCTGGCATATCGATACTCAGACTAGAGGGTAATATGGAAGACATTATCATCCCTATGAATTCCCTGGAATATCTAGTAGACTTCGTGGTTATTAACCCCAAGAATTGGTTGGATGGACATCTTCTGATATTAGGAAGGCCATGGTTGGTAACTATTGATGCATATATCGAGTGCCAAACAGGAAATATGACAATTACAAAAGGAACTGTTGCTAAGAACTTTATCCTATATTAACCTACCAGACCTATCCTATCGATTAATAATTACCAACCGTCTCCTCCAATATATTTGGAGTAAAATATGCATCCTCCTCTTACTTTAGATGAAACTCTTACTTTTAGAAGGCAGACTGAGGAAGATATGATTAGTGGTTTTATTAACTAGGAATCCACTATTGGGAATCCGACACGCCAAATTTTAAAATCAATGTTCGATAATGATGCCCAAATAGACACATTAAATTTTCAAGATGATGATAACATATGTAGGTTTTAACCCCATATATAAATTACTTACATACGATTCTAGAACACAGAAAATAAACAATGCGAGAGCAAAACACATAAAACACATATACACAGAGATTTTCCCCTGGATCCCAAAACTGAGACTACTAGCTTGATTTTTCATTATGTTCCTTTCAATGTTACAATACATATTTATACATGCCAAAGAATCCAATACCATGGACCGAAAACCATCATGTCAAAACCCATGGACCGAAAACCATCGCGTCCAAAACCATGTGCGAAAAGTCATGCAAAAAACCATAGGTAGGTCTGCCCAACCTAACATAGGGTCCAAAACCAAAATTTTTTGGGGCACTACTCCGGACCCCATAGAGTGGGGTTACCTGCACCCCTCAAACCCCCTGTGACTCCCCCCGCTACACAATCAGCACAACAAAGCGAGGGCTTCACCCCCTTCTAACCCCACGATTAACTACGTGGGCTAGTCATGGAAAGAATATAACACAACCCAACATTCTCCCACTTGTTGTTTTCTTTCCATAGAGGGCCACAAGAGAGCTTAGTCATTTATCCAGCCTTGCAACGCCCATTGTTTCTCTACAGCAAGAGAACTTCTCAAAGCTCACAGATTTTGACAATGCATCTGTAGTATTCTTTAAAGTGTCCACCTTTACCAGCAACACCTTTTTGTCTTCTATCATATCCCTCACAAAGTGATACTAAACATCAATGTGCTTTGTCTTTGAATGATATGCCATGTTCTTTGCCAAAAATTTCACTTTGGCTGTCATAGTCTATCCTTATAGCTCCTTGTACTAACCCCATACTTGAACACAATCTCTGCAACCAAACTGCTTCCTTGCTTGCATGAGTGGCTTCCATGTATTCTGCCTCTATAGTTGATAGTGCCACTATAGATTGTTTCTTACTCATCCAACTAAATGTACCTCTAAATAGGTTAAACACATACCCACTTGTATATCCTCTCTGATCCTGATCTCTAGCCCAATCTGCATCAACAAAGCCACGAATATCCAACACTCTATCCAATCCTGGTCTTCCATAGTAGCACAAATCTTAATCACTAGTGCCACACAAATACCTGAAAACTCACTTCACTTTTGTCCAGTTCTCCTTCCCTAGTTTTGATATAAACCTGTTCAATACTCCCACTGCATGTGCAATGTTTGGTCTAGTACAGACCATTGCATACATCAGGCTACTAACTACACTTGCATATGGAACATGGGACATGTCCTCTTCCTCTTCTTGTGTCTTGGGACACTGTTCAAAATATAACTTTACACCTACAGGAATACGAACCTTTATCGGTTTACTATCCTGCATATTAAACCTTTGCAATATTGTCTCGACATGATTCCTCTGGTTTAACCAGAGCTTCCTCTTTGTTTGATCTCTTTTAATTTCCATGCCCAAAATATAGTTCGCAGCACCAATATCTTTCATGTCGAATTTGGAGGACAAATGGGTCTTCAAATCCTGGATAATTTCTTTGTCATTTCCAACCAACAACATATCATCCACATACAAGACTAGATAAATAAGATGGACACCAATTAATTTAAAACACACACAATGATCTTCTTTGCTTCTGGTGAAGCCAAGTCTCCATATAGATGTATCAAATTTCTCATACCACATCCTTGGTGACTTTTTTAACCCATACAGAGACTTCTTTAACTTGCATACAAGTTCTTTCTTTCCCTTCACCATAAAGCCTTTAGGTTGCTTCATGTAGATCTCCTCTTCCAGATCCCCGTGAAGAAATGCTCTCTTCACATCCATCTGTTCTACCTCAAAAAAAAAGCAGAAACAACAGATAAAAGTAATATAATAGAAGTTACCTTAGCAATAGGAGAAAAAATATCACCAAAATCAATTCCAGGCACCTGGGAATAGCCTTTTGTTACCAACCGAGCTTTGTTTTTCTCCACCTTTCCTTCTGCATTTGTCTTCTTCTTGAACACCCATTTGCTTCCAATGGGTTCCCTTCCAGCTGGCAACTCCACCAGATTCCAAGCCTCATTTTTGTGCAAAGATGCCATTTCATCAACCATGGCCTCTTTCCAAAGTTCTCCATCCTCTGTATCTACTTCTTCCTTAACAGTTTTGGGATCATCATCAGTAATAGATAAAGAAAAATTTGAATAGAAAGAATATGAAATATACCTTTCTGGCTGCTTTCTTTCTCGAACTAATCTTCTCACACATGGAGTTTGTGGCTCTTCATCTTATAATTCCTCCTCTGCTGTAGAGTCTGATTCTTCCTCGTTTAGGTCAAACTCTATCTTCTCAGGTTCCTTTAGTTGGACTTGATGTTTAATAACATCTTTCACCTCTCTGAACACCACATCTCGGCTGTACACAACCTTTGTTATTAATGGGTTCCAAAGTATATAACCCTTTAAACCATCCTTATACCCAATAAATATTCACTTTTCAAATTTACTATCCAACTTGGTTTGTTTCTCCTTTGGAACATGTACATATGCATCACATCCAAATACCCTCAGATGTGAAAGAGAGGGTTTCTTACCAATCCATACCTCTTGTGGAGTCTTATCCTCCAATGCTGACAAAGGTGATCTATTGACCAGGTAACATGTTGTCTCCACTACCTCTGCCCAAAATTACTGTCCTAACCCGACTCCACTGAGCATGCTTCATGCCCTTTCCATCAACATCTTGTTCATTCTTTCTGCAACTCCATTTTGCTGAGGTGTATACAGAGTAGTCTTCTCCCATGCTATAGCACACTTCTTACAGCATTCTTCAAATTCCTTACTGCAAAACTCTCCACCGTTATATGTCCTTAGCATCTTTATCTTCTTCTCTATCTGGTTTTCCACCAGAGCCTTAAATTCTTTAAACTTGTCAAAGACTTCAGATTTCTTCTTAAGGAAGTATATCCATGTATTCCTTGAGAAGTAATATATAAATGATACATAGTACACAAACTTACCCAGTGATGGAACCTTCATAGGCCCAAACACATCACTGAGCAGAAGCTCTAATATTTGTTTCGCCCTCTTACTACCAGAGGGGAAACTCAGCCGATTCTGCTTCCCATATACACAATTTTCACATAAATCAAAATCCAGAGAGCTATTACTCATACGTTCTACCATGCCTTTACCATGAAGTATTCAAAGGCCCTTCTCTCCAATATGTCCAAGCCTTTCATGCCACAACATGGTCTTCTCTCTAGAGACCACTAGATTTTTTGCTCCACTTTCAGGAACCATAGAACTGTTGCACCCATCAACAATAGTGCTACCTTGCAGCCTATACCGAGTTCCCGAACTCCCCGGATCAATACCAGTGCCCCCCAAACCATCTTGCAGGTATCCTTCTCGAACACTATTTTTACACCTACATCATCCATCTTGCTTACAAAAATCAGATTTCTAGCCAATGCAGGAATATGTAGAAAACCCGGAAGTGTTCTAACCCTTCCACCTTGAAACTTCAACTTTGCTTTTCTGCGACCAACAATTCTAACCTTCTTATCATCCCCTAAGAAGACATCACCACCATCGTATTTCTCATACTCGAAGAACCACTCTCTATGGGGAGTGAAGTGAAAGGATGCACCTGAGTCAATCAACCATGCCTCATGATCTACATGTGTACTTCAGGAAGCCAAGTACACATCCCCACCTTCATATGAGGTGGTTTTCGCCTCTGTAGAAGGAGCATCATCAGATTCCTTTCCTTTATCAGGAGCTTTATATTTATAGTCCCTTTTGTAGTGCCCTTCCTTTCCGCATTTCTAACACATCACCTTTACAGATTTTCCTGGAGATTTAGATCTCCCTCTAGATTTAGATCTCCCACTTGATGACTTATTTTTATTTCAGTTCTGGGACCATCCTCATACAGATAAGGCATCACCATTCTGGCTCTCCATATTTTTCCATCTCATCTCCTTCGTCAGCAAGGATGAGACTATTTCATCAAATTGCAAGGCAGTTGTATTGCTACCTATTGCAATAACCAGACTATCCCATGAATCTGGTAGAGAACACAACAAACTAATGCACTTATCTTCATCTGAAATTTTAATATCAATAGATGATAACTAACTTACCATAGTATTAAATGCATTCAGATGCTTTTTCGCTGAGTCTCCATCTTTCATCCTCAGGTTATACAACTTTTTCCATAAGAACAGTTTATTCTGCAGAGACGTAGATTGGTACAAAGTCCCAAACTTGTCCCACAAAGCCTTCCCCATAGGTTCCCTTGATACATTCAGAAATACCGAATCTGAGGCACACAATCGTATTGTGCTCTTTGCCTTCAAATCCAACTTCTTCCATTCTTCATCAGACACTCCTGTTGGTCTAGTACCTGGATCTACCTCGATCCACTAATCTTTATCCACCAACAAATCCTCCTTCTTGAGTTTCCACAACTCAAAACTCTGACCATTAAATTTATTGATCTCTATCTTTCCACTACTCTCCATATTCTTTCACCACCAAAATCGATCTAGCAGATCTCCCACTAAACAGGGTCTACCACAGGCCTAAAAGAAATGCCTCAGCAAGAAAGGCATCCCCTTGAAGCCAAAACAGCTCTGATACCAAATGTAGGTTTTAACCCCATATAGAAATTACCTGTATAAGATTGTAGAACACATAAAATAAACAATACGAGGGCATAACACATAAAACACATATACACAGAGATTTTCCCCTGGATCCCAAAACTGGGACTACTAGCTTGATTTTTCATTATGTTCCTTTCAATGTTACAATACATATTCATACATGTTGAAGCATCCAATACCATGGATCGAAAACCATCATGTCCAAAAGCATGGACTGAAAATGATCGCATCCAAAACCATGTGCGAAAAATCATGCAAAAAACCATATGTAGGTCTGCCCAACCTAACATAGGGTCCAAAACCAAAAATTTTCACAGCGCTTCCCTGGACCCGATAGAGTGGGGTTACTTGAACCCCTCGAAACCCCTGTGACTCCACCCGCTATGCAATCGGCACAACGAAGGGGGGGCTCTACCCCCCTTCTAACCCCCCGATTAACTACATGGGCTAGTCATGGAAAGAATATAACACAACCCAATAATATACTCACAACTATGGTTCACAACAATACTCCCATTGGAATTGAATCAGGAAATACATTGAACATCAATGCTAATCTTGATGAACAACATCATAAAAAATTGATAAGGTTGTCCAAAAATGTAAATAGGCTTTCGCTTGGGAGTATTACGACATGAAAGGTATCAGCCCTAAATTATATACGCATCATATTTAGATGGAGAAATATTGCCGAGTTATTCGCCAACCACAAAGAATGTTAAATCCATAACTTAGGGACATAGTAAAATATGAACTACAAAAGATTCTTGATGTTAATTTTATACATCCTATTTCTGACAGCCAATGGGTTTCACCTCTGGTTGTGGCCCCCAAGAAAAATGGAAAATGGATAATTTGTGTGGATTATAGGTAGTTGAATAAATCTACACAAAAAGATGATTTACCTCTTCCGTTTGGAGATCAAGTACCTGGTACTCCTTCTGGGAAGTATTTTTTTTTTCTTTTCTCGACGGTTTCAATGGATACAATAAAATACAAATTGCTCCTCAAGATCAAGAAAAAACCACATTTACCTGTCCATGGGGAACCTTTACATACAAGGTTTTACAATTTGGGTTGTGTAATGTGCCAACTACCTTCTAGAAATAATTTTGCGCATTTTCTCTGATTTAATGAATCACGAAAGACTTGAACTCTACATCGATGCTTTTACCCCCTACCATAATGAATTTTAGCAAGTGTTACAGAATTTGGAGAAAGTTCTTTAACGGTGTATTACAACTAGATTATGCCTTAGCAATGAAAAATTCCATATGATTATGACAAAAGGTGTAGTTATGGGGCATTACATCTTTGCTGCAGGTATTCAAGTCTATCCAGCAAAAATTAGGGTAATTCTTTTGTTGCTTACTCACATACATAGACATAGGTATGCAGAGTCCTTGGATATGCTGGTTATTATCATCACTTTATAACACATTTTTCAATGATAGGAGCACCTTTATATATGTTAACAAGAAATTTGGAGTTCAAATGGGCTAACAAATGTGATGTTGCTTTTGCAGATATTAAGTAGTTGGTCTCAACAACCATGCGCTATAAGGACCAAATTGGAGCTTGCCATTCCATATTTTAGTGGATGAATCTCACATGGAAATAGGAGTCGAACTAATGTAGGAAGAAGATAAAAATACATATTCTATCTATTATATTGTCAAGAATCTCACACCCACGGATCGGAACTACACAGTGACGGAAAAATAACTTTTAGCTGTTGTTTACTCTATTAATAAACTTTGTCACTATATAATAGGATATCCCATTTTTTATACATTGATCATTTAGCCAGTAGATATTTATCTAATAAACCTATTACTAATGATCCAATAACACGGTGGTTGTTGCTATTATAGGAATTGACATTACCATAAAATATCATCTAGGGAAGGAGAACTTGTGTTTTCGGGAAATCTAGTGTCTATGCAGAGCTGCTAGTCCCACTAAGGCTGGTAGCTACCTTAGAAACAAACAAAATAAAACTACTTTCGTTTTCCTTTATGAGAAATAGATAAGAGGGGAATAAAGGAGACCAACCTCTGTCTTGCGCTTGGTTCCTTGCTTGATTCCTCTCCCTTCTGATAGATCTTTGCCACTCGCTTCCTCATCTACCCAGCTTCAAAGAGCACCTGTAGAATCAAAGCAGCATAACACTATCCAAGAACATAGATCTATTATCATAAACAATATAGGACCAGATATATATTGACCACAAAAATGCATATATCATCAATCATACAAGAATGTGGAGGAAAACTTGAATAGCTTTATTAATAATCAAGAATAGCAAAGAGGATTACAACCAATTGTTCTGACCCAGCATCATCCTCTCAGCAAGAAAGCCCTTCTTCACCTCACGAAAAGCCTAGACCACCCAACACTATGATGTTACACCAAGAAACCAGCAACACTTCCTTACAAGATACAAAATTCCAGCCCCTGGATCTCTGGGATGGGGGATCCATATATAGATGTTTGCAAGGGGGGTGAGTCAGCTTTTGAGATTTGATCAGTGTCCTCTCTCTGATAGTTCTTGAATCCACTTGGAGATTCATGATCTCTTACTCATTCCTAGGCGAATGCAGAGAGGCAAGTGTCACAGGAGAAGTTTTTGGAAGATTCCATGATCCTCCACCTTGCAGATTGACCCTGCCATTTGTCCATTGTCGCCCATCGCACCCCATAGAAGGGCTTTTCAAGATGCATCGCACCTCCCATGTGTATTTATGTGGGATGCAACACACTTTGACCATGGAGCAGGTAAGATGGTCCAATTTTGACCAGTTTAGAGCAGTTTTTCATGGAGAACTTCTGGGAGAAGATGTAATCAGTTGACCTTGTTCTTTTAGAGGTTGGAACAACATTTTTAGGGAATTAAGAGCCCTTGGTTTATGGACATTTATGATTGGGGTTGCAGTTCCCAAAAATGTCTATAACAGTTGCCCCCTAAAGCATGAGGTCGTTAATCTGTTGATGTCGGGTGAAATGCTTTATCATGAGGATCTGAAGTTTTTTCAAGCTGGAAGGCGACCTGTAATAAGATACAATACAATACATTATCTTCATAATATTTTCATGATCTAGCTGAGGTGGGCATTCCCATTCTCAGCTTTATAAATTCATTTTCATGTACATAAGACAGACAATCGTTTGAGTGTAGACTGATGATTTTGGTAGAGCCATCATCCCTTAGGTTGGATGATTATCTGTGCAGTAATGATGTACATTTGATATCTTTATTTTCCTAAATATATATCACAGCCCGGATGGATGAAACTAGATCCGGGGTCTTCAATCTCGTTCGATCTTCACTCAAAGTACAAGTCGATCCATGTGAGAGATGTTCTGGAGTGGAACATGGAAAGACATCGCCTGATTACCAGCTGATGATGTAAGCTGTTAAGAGGCGCGAGAGGAATCACCGATAATGATGATGACCCTCAAGGTACTATAGTACAATTCACGTGGTGTGAATAAGAGACTTGGCATCGAAAACCATGCAAAATCTTTTGATCGAAGGCCATTGATGTAAACCTATCACCGGAAGTGAGAAACTTGCCATTGAGGCTTGCAAGCTTCAAAGTACTGAAAGGGTTGTTCCTAGATTGACTTCTTGGATAATGAGTTGATGTCAACAAGAAGCGATCCTTCATAGGAGGGCCTTAGTGAATCCCACACAAATGACACGGAACAGAGCAAATGATTTTAATGGAGGTGAAAACGATCTGGTGATATAAGGTTCAGGGTGGCGGTCATCAAAGAATGGAGCGTAAATGTATTGCAGTGGGTGAGACACAGGTGAATTCTTTGAGCAAATTCTCTTGAACATATCGGCGACATTGACATGATGTATTGGTAGCGTTAACCCCAAATATGGATGGTGTGATGGAACCATGGTGATACGACCAGTGAACAGAACAACCTAACCCGACTCGGATGCGGAGTGAAAGTTTCATGTTCAAGAGCGACTTCCTACCAATAAAGTTACTTCAAGTTTTCTTCCCAATTTTTCCCCAGTCATTGCTGACCACTACCTCATTATTTTTGTCAAGCTTGAGGAGGATAACATATGCTTGTTCTATAATTTTCCCTTCGGGCAAACCCATCGCTATGTTTTAACGAGCCTAGCGATAGTGGAACTCGCTCTTGTCTGTATGGACAAGTTTCTCGCTATTCGGTTTTAACGAGTTTAACGACAAGGACAACTCGGTCCTTTTCAATTTTAGAGAGTCTGAAAAAGGGACGTAAAGAAAACTCCAATAATCCTTTTTCATCATATAATCCCTTGAGTCCGAAAAAGTATAAAACAATAAAAAAGGGATGAATTTTCGGTAATTTTAATGAGCCGAACAAAACAAGCGCTCGATGTTTTTGTGTAATAATCCCTCAAGTCCAAAAAGATTAAAATCTAAAGGAGGGATAGCACTTCTGGTCCCTTTAACGAGCTGGAGAGGTGAATGGCTCGGCAATATTTTCATATTTTACGAGTCAGTTGAAAAGAGCTTAAAGGAGACTCATTTTTTGAGGAATGAATGATAAATTCAAGTATCAGTTGATTCCAGGTAAGGTTTGGAATTGTCCAATCATGGCAGTGTCACAAGGATGGCTAACAGGATCACTCTTCGCAGCTGTTCCTCAGAAAGGGTAAACAATCAAATGGGGGTGAATGATCCGCCAATTCAGAGTGGAGGTGATGATGAGAACACGACCAAGGCTTCAAAGGCTGATGATAATGCATTCACGATGGTTATTTACCGGAAATTGGTTCATTTTTTAATGAGCTTGAACTTTGGGGGAACATTTTCTCATTATTATGTTTAGATTTAACGAGCTTGAATTCCGTGTCAAAACTGATCGATATAATGGTCATTGATTATTTGGGTTTTACTATTGACAACTTCGTTCCTTCAAAGGTTGTACTGCCTACTCAATTGCTTCATCAAACCAGTTAGAAATGAACAATACATGCTTGAAAAATGAGTTAAAACACTAATATTTTACTTGAATTACGTGAAAAGTAATTTAAAAGTGCTTTTTACCTCTCATTTTACCATTTTATTTGAACTTTTGTTTGTTGGAGCTTTGGAGGTGCTTTCCCCCTTTATTTTCACCAGCTGATTCCGGGAGATTGTGTGGATCATTCTTAGCACTGTCTGGACCAGGTAGGAGCTAACCCTGAGCTCTTTAATTTCATCCTTTCCTTTTTGAATTCTGAGCATGTTTTCTGGTTTTTCTGAACCTTTGGGGTTTGAAAAACTCGCCCTGGCTCCATCGCACCTCTTCTACATCAAAAGGTTCGATGCATACTGGCTTGGCCATTGGACAGTCAGCATGCATGCCACCTAGAACACTTTTGGGGGTGCGATGGGCGCAAAGAGGGCAATTTATGCATAGTTTTTCATGGAAATTTTTGCCTGTTTTTCACAAATCAGGATCTTGACTCTTCTCTTGTTTGTTTCAGAGGTTCATTGGAGCAAAATTCCTGTTACATGGCGAGAAAATGAGCATGAAGAAGAGGACATGCTTGCTTTACACGATCTGGTTACCGTAAATGCACTGCGGAACTGTGGCCTGTTCAAGTTTTTCCGCATCTCTTGCATGAGGCAAAAAATCAACTTGTTGCAATATTTTCTCGATGCATGGGATCCTACCATCCAGGAGTTCCAGATTAGGGGAAAGTCCATCTCCTTGACTATAGTGGACATCTATTTTTTGACTGGATTATCGAGGCGGGGTGCCCCTATCTCATTATCAGGTTCGGCCCGTGGGGGTGAATCTGTGAGAGATTACATTCGCAGGTATTGCAGAGAGGGATCTCAACCGAGTAAGGAAGGAAATATCATTATCCGAGATGTCACTGACAAGTCCCTAAGGACCATTCTGTTCACTTTTGCTAGACTGGCTGGTAGTGCGGCACTTCACGTGGCCAACAGGTCTTATATGCAGTATGCCTTGGAATGCATTGAACCAAAGGTGTTCAACTGGTGTGATGAAGTACCCTATGTGATGAAAGAACAACTGACCAAGGTCAAAATGGAATATTGAGGAACTTTTGATATGGTTCTATCTTGACAGCTTTTGCCTTGGAAAAGATCCTGCTGATGCAGCCGCAGTATGTTTCACTTGGTTTACCTCCACCGACTGAGCCATCGATGCAGAGATGGGTCGACCTCATGGCCAGACATGTTGGTCAGTCCCAGGTTTCCTTTTCTGATACCTTTTTCGAGTGGTTCAACCGGTAGGAGATGGTTTTTTCCGAGTATCCATATGCTGGTATGGATTTCTGGGGTGATCCGAATTTGGTACTGCCTATTGGCGAGCAGTCGGGTGTCATCGGTAAATTCTCTGACCATATCTCTGTTTATTGTTTCCCTTTACAATGTTCTTGTGATTTCTTCTACCAGGACTAATCAAAACTCATGTGCTCATGCAGATGTCAGACCAGTTCGACTAGTAGTATGCCTGAGATTGCCAGCTGCCGCTCCAGCAGGAGAGGGTGTGGGAAGGGTTATCCTTCGTGACCTTGATGTGGTCGAGACTCTTTCAGCATTGCAGGATCAAGTCGAAGGCCTCACTCTTGGTATTCTGGATGTGAGGACCAACGAGCTGCCCCTAAGGTTGCAGCGACATACTACCGGCGTACCGAGTCGGTGGACTAGGATTTTACGCATGATTGCACAGGCGGTGACTTGTTATCACCAGCATCATTAGACTAGGGTGCCCCCTAGCATTTTGAGTTTTGGGTCAGTTGACCAATTTTGTCTTGGTTACAGAACATTATGTGTAAACCATAAACAGTTATATATATATTTTTGATTTTTGGTGTTTTATTTTGGTTAAGTTACATGATCCTGATGCAAATACTAATGAAATGCTTCTTTTTATAAATGTTGCAAATGTCTATCTAACACATAATTTTCCAATGAGTCTGTTAATGTGTTTAAGTTTATGGAAATATGCTAATATCGAATAAAGTCAAATTGTCTTTCCAAAATCTTGACCCTTAGGAACATGCGATAGATAGCTGGATTTCGGACGGAGTAGATACCAGTGAGTTGTAGTATGACGAGCTGTGAGTCTAGCTTGATGACAAGTCGACTTATGCCATGTGTGATGGCATCAGAGAGAAGTTCTATCAACGCGGTATATTCAGCGATGTTATTTGTTGACCAACCAATACATACCCCTTTGAAACTTACTAACTCGCCGCTTGGATAAAAAATGGCCGAGGCCACAGAAGATAGATTCCATGAACTACGACTCGCTCCATCGGCATATCCAACAAAACATTCCAATAGGTTCGACATATGCGACAAATGTAAAAACTGGATTACTTGACCAAAACAATTACTCTTAGCGAAAACAAAAATGTAACAAAAGCATATGGGTTACCACATTGAATCATGCGTAGTAACGCTTAAGGTACAACCCGTTACGGGGTTGCGCCAGTGGAATCCCATCATAATCCATTAACTCATAGGCTCCTTTTGATAACACTTGCTTAACAATATAGGGGCCCATCCATAAAGACTTGAACTTACTTACTGCCAATTTATCAGATTCCTGGTCATAAAGTAAGACCAAGTCACCTTCTGAGAAGACACGGGGTTTGACATTCTTGTCGAACTACGCCTTGACCCGTTTCTTATGGGCTTCGTTAGCCAAAGAGGCATCACGACGAGTTTCATCCAATTGGATTAGTTCCAAGAAACGAGCCTCCTCTTCTGAAGTTTCGAGGAGAAGGTTGACTGCGAGTTTGAGGGATGAGATTTCACACTGAACTGGTAAGATTTCTTCTAGGCCATACACCAGTTGAAAAGGTGTAAACCCGGTTGCATTTATTACCGATGTTCGGTACGCCCACAAGGCTGAGTACAGGATCAGGTGCCAACTCCTTTTGTGGACTCCAATCATCCTTTGCAGCATCCGCTTTAGGACTTTGTTGATTGCTTCAACTTTTCCATTGGCCTGTGGGTAATATGGAGTAGAGCTATCGTAGGACAACCCTAATTTGGCAGCCAATTCAACCATCATGTGATTGTGAAAATGCGATCCATGATTTGTGACTATAGCCTGTGGAACGTTGAATTTGGCGACTACATGATTGAAAAAGAAAAGGGTAACTGTTTCACCAGTGTTATCTAATGTAGGCATCGCCTCGGCCCATTTGGTAAAATAGTCTACAACGACTATGATATACACATGCCCCCTAGTCGAGGTGGGGTTACATGTCATGAAATCAATGCCCCATTTAGCGAATGGCCTAATAGCAACTATCGGTTGCAGAGGTGCAGGTGGTTTTCTGGTTTTGCTATCGAAAATTTGACATGCATGGCAACTTCTGACCGCGGTTATGCAATCTTTGAACATTGTTGGCTAGAAGTATCCTGCTCGTAAAAAAAATTGCGCCGTAGCGTAACCATATTGATGCCCCCCACACACGCCTGAATGGAAATTGTTCAGGACTTTTTCGGCCTCCTCATGGGTGAGACACCTACTCAGAACTGTATCGACACCACGACCGTAAAGTGTATCACCGACGATCATGTAGTCTTTTGATTGGTATCGAATACGTTTTTGTTCCGAGTGAGAGGTATTAGACCTATATTTGTTGGTTTGTAGATAGATGATTATATCTCCATACCACAAATTGCTTGAAGATATCAGAAATAAAGATTCATCCACGATGGTTTCTTCAGATGTTTCATCGTTGGACGACGATGGGAGATCGCATAGTAATTCCATGAAAACCAGGGATTTATTTGACTTGGATTTTACAAATTCCAGATCAAACTCTTGAAGAATTGCTATCCATTTTGAATATTTTCCCCCCACCAACTGTCGCGACAATGTATAAGTCATGGGGTTGCAATCTGATAAAATGGCAGTTTTTCAAAAGAGGACATAGTGTCGAAATCTCTGTATCGCTTGAATAGCTGCGAGAGCTAGCTTTTCAACATAGGAATACTTGCTTTCTGTATCATTTAAGTTCCTACTCAAATAATATATAGGATTTTCAATTCCGTTGTCTTCTTGAACTAAAACCATCGCGATGGTTGTATCCACTGCAGCTAGATTCAGGTTAAAATCTCTCCCCCCATGCCGAAAACATTGATTGCTACAATATTTCTATTGGGCTTGGAGGCAATACCTGTGGATGATACATGTTAATATCGTTTTCTAAGATCTTTTGAATCGAAGATATCATATTACAAGCTCCTACCATCGCCACTTCCGCCAAATTGATTGGAGGCGAGAGGGAAAAAGTCCCCATTAATATAGGGTCTTTTAGTAGGCCTACTCCAATATTTTGAAGCGAATAGGGGCTTCCATGGATCATCGGAATGCTTCCCGTAAATTGGGAACTATTGGGGAGAAATGTTTGTTGGTTGACGATTGTAATTCCTCCTGGAAAAGGAAATGCAATCTTCCTAAAGTAGGTCGACACAACTGCAGCCATAGCATATATCCATGGTCTTCCCTGTAGGATGTTGTAATCGAGGTTTCTGTCGATTACTTCGACATCTATTTCTACTGTTTTCCCCCCTAGTTCAACTTGCAAGTTACTTAGAATACCATATGGGGTATATGTTCATCCGTCAAATGCTTTTAATGTCGTCAAAGATCGTGACAAGGTTGGAGATCCTAAAGTTTTCCAGCAACTCATTGACATAATACATGTAGATGCCCCCTCATCAATAATTGTTCGATGAATAGTTTTGTTGAGGGCTTTCACGTGAATGAGGAAAGCTAGTTGAGGTGGTAACTGAGGATCATATACTTTTTGATTAAAGGACACAAGATTAGAATCCTTTGGGTCTATCCCACCTATAGCTGATAATAAATACTGCTTTTGGGATGGGCAATTTTGCAGTACCTCAAGTGTCGACATAGCAGATGGAAATTGGGCCAGATCTTCTACTATGTTATAATGTTGTGCTGCTCTGGCACGAGGATTAGATGTCCACTTGTGTACTACTCCCTTTGGCGGTTTTATTGTTAGCTTTTGAATGATGGGCAGCGCAACTTCTGTCGAAGTTGTTGTCGAACTACTAGGTTGATCTTTATCCTTGTTGTTCGATAGCTGTGGGTTCTCGTAATCTTTATTCCTTGTCAATATCAAAGCATCATTTTGTTGTTTCGAAACCGACAACATCAACACTTGGGATGGGGAAGCATTTTCACTAGCAACCAGATTTGTCCCTGGATTTGGAAATGGATCAGTCAATACCGCCGAGGTTTTTGAATCCCTGAAGAATTTTCTAAGCTCAGCTTTATATGGACAATCTCTTTTCCAATGATCCTCATGACATATTAAGCACGAAATTTTTGGTTTCCTATCTCCAGGAGGGTTTTCAAAGGAATTTTCAGGTGATGATTCCTCCTGTTTCTTCTTCTTCCCTTTGTTTTTCTTCTTGCCTCCTGGTTGCTTGGTTTCTTTGCCTTTATCAGTCAAGACGACATGTTCTTCTTTTGCATTTTGACTGGAAATCTTACGGGCCTTTCTAGATGTAACCTTTGTCAATTTCATGTCTGTCGTACCAATCATGACATCGCTGGCATGAGAGTTATTGTTCGATTTAGGAGGAGGAGGGACGGAAAATTCCGGTCTAGGAGCGTCAGGGATTTTATCGTAGAGCATGCCAGACTAAGTATAAATCAAGTCTAAATATTGCACACAAGAAATAACTTGCTCTTCAGTGACGACTCCTCCTTTTGCCACATCTTCTGTAATGGGAGGTAATAATGACTTAATAAAACATTCAGCTAAAATCTGATCAGGAACATACGTTTTTACCATTCTACGACGACGTCGCCACTCATAAATATGATCGGATATGTGAGTGGCCGTCGTTTGCTTGAAATTGGTAAGAAGTTCTGTTCCTATTTCGTACCTTATCGGTAACTAAAAACGGGTTAAAAAGGTTGTGGCTAGGGCACTGAAGTTGTCAAACGAAGCTCTGGGTAACTCGATATACCACTTTGCTGCTGGACAAGTTAACGTCCTCTGAAAAGGCGAAGCCTAATCGAATCATCGTTTAGGGTGTTTGATGAACACCACAGATGAAATGTCATCACATGATTCTATGGGTCTTCACCTGGATTTCCATTAAATTTAGGAATATCTGAAGGAATTTTATGCGGAATTGTTAGCCACCAAGGGGCATAAGCAATTGGATCGTTCGTTAGCCGATTTAGATCTGGTAACTCTAAAGTTGCCATGAAGGGTAACTGTTGATTCATGTTTGGTGAAGCATACCCAGGATAGGACGGAATTGCTTGAGCAGTTGGTCTTTGCATACCAGTATAATACATTTGATGCTGGTAACTTTGGTAAGGTTGATGGGCATAACCATTGTAGAACGGTTGATTTTGACCGTTTTGAATATACGGCTGCCCATTATTTGCAAAGATTTGTTTCTCAGATCCTTGGTATACTTGTTGGAATTGTGGTTGTTGGTATTGCACCAGCCATGGTTGTGAGGCCATGTGTTGTTGTCCAATACTGGTCGTTTGACCAAGATGAGGGGTAATTATACCCGTTTGGGCCTATGTCATTCCACTAGTTGGCGATTGTGGTTGAGTCGCAGGGACAAGAGGCTGTTGCATTACAACTTGAGAAACCTGAGGTTGGCATACAATAAGCAATGCTTGTACTTGCGACACCATCACAATAACCAGCATAGTTGGTATATTTGACATAGGTAAACATTGTTGCATCGAATATACAACTCTTGGTTTTTGAGGAAGTATTGGCACCCAACTGCTAGATGTAATTTCAGCATAACCTAAATTTTGTTGTGAACTCACATATGGTTGTCCTCTCGGAGGAGACAATGAAAGGGTATATTGCCCCCCATACGACGGTAATCCGGTACTCAAAGGAATTGTTTGTCCTTGAGAACCGGACTGCCCAAATTGAAACCCTGAAGAATCAATCTGCTGAGACTCAACATAAGAGTTCCCGGGTACTATTCCGGATGAACAAACAGGAACGAACCATACTATTGAAATAGCCCCTGAGTGGGCCCCTTCTAGCGATTAAGAGCTAGTTGGCACAGATGCTATGCCGGCAAACATCGTTGGAGTGACAACAGGAAGTTCTGCCATTGCTGTGTCAGATGACATAGTCCTAGATGTCGACGGTTGTTCATACATTTCTAGTCTATCCAAAATATTCCCTAGCGATTCTACATGAGCTTCCGATGATGGTAGACTAATTTCTGATGAAGAAGGATATAGAGTGATCCCGACTCCAAATTGCGATGGAGTACTAGATGGAGGATCCTCCACAATCTCTTCTATAGTAATCAAGCGAGGTGGAAGAGGTAGACCGTCAGGTCCGTAAAATATTTTTGGTGCCGAAGAAGGTATAGAATCTGCAGTGACAGATGTTTGGGGAATAACACCTTCCGAATTAGTTGTAGATGGAGCCGGTCCAGTAATACAAGTGTTTTCCTTCACACTAGGATCAGTTCTACTGTCCTTTTGTGGCTGTTGAACTTCTTCTGTGAAGGTAGGGATACAAGAAATGTTTGGTGTAACCGGAGTCTTTGAAGGTGTTGGAACACTTGTTCTAACATTACCAGGGGATTTAGAACCGGTTAAACGAGTTCACTTTGTTCGTAATAGTTTCGATTCTGGGGACAAAGACGGTTGACTCGTAAGCCTCCTCAAACGACGGGGTTTCAATTAACTTTCTTCAATGATTGTGGATTACTCAATCAACTAAAATAAAGGGGAAATATGTTTCCAAATTAGATGAATTTTAGATGCTTTGACACAACTTGTTTTTTCAATTTTTAAGAGTCGAGAAAAAACACAAGAATACTCTAGTCGCCTTCGATTTTTTATGAGCCTGAAGTGACAAGTGCTCAGATGGACCCTTTCCTTTAATGAGTCGGAAAACGAATGAAAGAGACTGCTCTGGAAATCTAGACAGAGGGATTACCAAACCAATCGCAGAACTGCAAAATACTTTTTACGGTACGGTAGTCAATCTTCCCGAATGCTGTGTTTAGTGCATTGCGATCGATAGGGCTATAGACATGGCTTCCTATGGATAAAGGATAAAGCCTATTGTGGTCTCCCAATATATACTCGACGGTACGTGGGAGCATAAGTCTGTACTGGCACTTATCATCTCAAAGTGGAGGAATCACCCAACCAACAATGAAAACAACAGTTACCAGGCTTTACGATGTCGGAATACGTCTCTAGACCAGACTTCTAAATGTTGTGCGTTAGATTCCAAAGCATTTTTAGATTCATAGAATTTATTTTATAGCCGATCTTGCTTAAGAAATTTTCCTTTCAGGTTCACCATGTGATGTAGATGTACAATTCCTAAAATGCAATCTAAGATGATAAACAATTGTTTAATCTTCTTTTTGCAATGAAAATCCTAGCTACTAAGGAAAGAGAGATGATATTCTTTCAACATAGAGCAGAGAGCACACACTATATGCACTGTCCTAAATCAAACCAACAAACACTCTAAATGAAAATGCACATGCTTGTAATTTTTCAGCCTTCTTAATGTGTGAATGATAAAAGAAAGCTAAGCGCAAATCTGAATTATTTTTCAAAGCGACATTACTAACAAGTTTCTTTTCAAGACAAAATGAAGACAATGACGACACTTTACGATTTGGAATTGAAAAATTGCTTTCGTCACTTGAAAAAATACTAATTCAAATCAAATACAAGAGTAACAGTGTAATCGACTATCAAGAACAATCGTATTCTCTTCTATGACTGAAAATGACACTTGCGACACTTTCAAATCAAGAAACGACAGTTCAATTACACTACTTCCTTGTAAAAGAGAACTGAAAATGGCTCAAAATACATAAAAACATTTACAGTTCTTTGCACAATAGAGGCAGAATAATGGCAAGGAAAGGGGTTTCAATAGAGGTATACTGACTACACGCAGCAAAAGTCCTGAATAGAGCTGAAAAGAGTGAACACAGAAACCAAAATCTAAGAGCAGAAAAGGCCTTGTCTAATCAGCACACCTGTAACACAGGGAAAAAGAGATGCAGTGCACCTACTACACTCAGGAAGTGCGATGCATCTAGAATCCAAAGAAGAGACAGTGCGATGGACCAGGGATGAGACTTTAACTGGGTTCCAGGTCACAGTTTGTAGCTCAGTTCAGGGATTTAGGCCGAGCAAGTGGTAATCAGTAAATCAATCACAGGGGTAGATCTAAGGAGGTTACTAGAGCCACCACAAGGGAAATTAGAGAGCTTGTAAATCGATTGTTCAGTTCATAAACAAAACGCGGAGATAGACTGAAGCAGCATTGATCTACTTTGCACTTGCATAGCAAATGCAATTCGAAGGCTAGCTGGCTTGACTTCAGGCTCCGTCTGTAAGTTTATAAAGCAAACAAATGTGGATAAACAAACATTCTATTCGATCCCTGGCGGAGTCGCCATTTTGTTATCGAGAAATCTAGTGTCTTTGCAGAGCTGCTAGTCCCACTAAGGCTGGTAGCTACCTTAGAAACAAACAAACTAAAACTACTTTTTTTTTCCTTTATGAGAAATAGATAAGAGGGGAATAAAGGAGACCAACCTCTGTCTTGCACTTGGTTCCTTGCTTGATTCCTCTCCCTTCTGATAGATCTTTGCCACTGGCTTCCTCATCTACCTAGCTTCAAAGAGCACCTGTAGAATCAAAGCAACATAACACTATCCAAGAACATAGATCTATTATCATAAACAATATAGGACCAGATATATATTGACCACACAAATGCATATATCATCAATCATACAAGAATGTGGAGGAAAACGTGAATAGATTTATTAATAATCAAGAATAGCAAAGAGGATTACAACCAATTGTTCTGACCCAGCATCATCCTCTCAGCAAGAAATCCCTTCTTCACCTCATGAAAAGCCTAGATCACCCAACATTATGATGTTGCACCAAGAAACCAGTAGCACTTCCTTACAAGATACAAAATTCCAGCCCCTGGATCTCTGGGATGAGGGATCCATATATAAAGTTTTGCAAGGGGGGTGAGTCAGCTTTTGAGATTTGATTAGTTTCCTCTGTCTGATAGTTCTTGAATCCACTTGGAGATTCATGATCTCATACTCATTCTTGCGTGAATGCAGAGAGGCAAGTGTCACAGGAGAAGTTTCTGGAAGATTCCATGATCCTCCACCTTGCAAATTGACCCTACCATTTGTCCACTCTCGCCCATCGCACCCCATAGAATTCATTTTCAAGATGCATCGCACCTCCCATGTGTATTTAGGTGGGATGCAGTGAACTTTGACCATGGAGCAGGTGAGATGGTCTAGTTTTGACCAGTTCTGAGCAATTTTTCATGGAGAACTTCTGGGAGAAGACGTAATCAGTTGACCTTGTTCTTTTAGAGGTTGGAACAACACTTTTAGGGTCTTAAGAGCCCTTGGTTCATGGACATTTATGATTGGGGTTGCAGTGCCCAAAAATGTCTATAAGAACTTGGTCACATAATTTTTATCTAGAACCCCTGCAATAGTCGACTCGTCACCTGTGGAAGATCAGTTTCCATATGAACATTTATTTTCTATAATGGTAAAAACACAATGGTATGCATATGTGGAAACCTACCTAGCAGAAGGAAAACATCCAGCACATTTACCATCTCGGGAAAAGAAGCTTATTATTCAACATAGTGCGTGATTTTCCTAGATTGACAACTATCTCTTTCACACAAGGTCAGATCTTCAAATCTGTAGATGTATCAGGGAAGAAAATATTTACAATATTCTTAAGGCTTGCCACCACGAACCATGTGGAGGGAATTTTGTTGATCGGAGGACTGGGCATAAAGTATTGCAAATGGGCTAGTACTAGCCCACAATAATTAAGGACGCAAAAAATATGTCCAAAGCTATGATAGTTATTAAAGGATGGGTTATACTGTTCAAGCTGATGAAATTCCCTTAGAAACGCAAGTGTAATTGAACCCTTTGAAAGATGGGAATTAGATTTTTTGGGCTCCTTTAATCCTCCTTTGAACCAAAAGTCATATATTTTGGTTTGCACAGATTATGTGACCAAATGGGTGGAAGCGGTAGCTCTATCAAAATCCACAAAAGAGATAGCTATTAGCTTCATGTTTGAACTATTCATATGATATGTATTTCCGAGGGAGATCATCAGAGATAGAGGTTCACAATCCACTGCCCATAAGAGTTTTGCTACAATGTGAAAGTATCACATTAAACACTGTTGGCATTATGATGTATGTGTTGTACATGATGGCAACCCACTTGTAGCAGAACAACTCACTTGAATATGGAAACTAGATGAATCTACAGAAGAGATATAAGATGTGATAGATTTAAATGTATGGCAGCTTCAAGGAATCAAAGTATAGCAGGCAAACAGAAAAGAATTACATATATGTCTTCACAGAATGAAGAAAGAGAGGTATACACAGGTTCACCATTGACCAAGCCACGTATACACGCAGGTTAACAGAACAAAAGGAGTGTATAATGTACACATGCACTTTCACAGAAAGAAAAGCGCATATACCTTGGAAAGCTAATTTTTGGTCCGAAGTATTTGGTCCATGGTATTTTGATCCATGGTATTGGTCCATGGTATTTGATGTGAGGTATTGACCCTAGGTATTGATCCAAGGTATTGGTCCTAAGTGGTTTTTGTCCATGGTATTGAGAAAGGCCTAAAACTATAAAAGGAGGAGAAGATCATTAGGCCAAAGTACACAAGCATTGAATATCTTATGAAGTGTGAGATCTAGTATGCAAGTTATTTGGTTATGGTGAATTGTTGGATTTGAACCAAGGAGGAACCTTAGCAGTTGATGGAGGATAAGATCTAATGATGGATTGGGATCTTAAGGCGTAAAATGAACTATCATTATGTGTTTTTACTCATGAATATTCTAGATCTGAAAACTAATGAATATATTATTCTGCAAATGATATGATCTAGGTATAACTGAAGTCTGGTACATCTGCAGAATTATGAATTAATATTTGCAGATGTATACGTTGGTTGGCTTCGATGAAAGCGCGTATACACATAGGTTCGACACTTGAAAGTAGCGTATACCTTATAAAATATGTTTTAGTTTCTACTGTTTGCTGTTATAGAATTCTGGGTTTTGGTCTAGGTTCTGGTTACTGTATTTTGGTGACAGTATTTTGAATGATCATATTGATGGGTTGTCAAAGTAATTTATTGATTCGGTAGTGTTTGGTTCAAAAAGTGATTGGTTGAGGTAGATATATTTGATGATTGAATTACACTTATGATGTTGTTGATGGATCTAGTCTGAAAATTTATGAAACGTGGTCCCTGGAAGAGAAAGAGAAGGTCGTAGCCTTCTGTAGGTCAGCCCCTACATACTAAACAAGCATAATAGCTAGTACAAGAGATAGGGGGTTGTAGCTCCCTTCTAGTAGAAACTGGAGAACAAGAGAATGTTGTAGCCTTCTGTAGGTAGAAGCCTATGTACTGGTATAAGACTGCACTAGTACAAAAATTGTAAACAGAAATTTCTTATTATTAAAAGAAGACAAAGAGGATAGCAGTAGCTGGTTTTCACCCACATTGGGTTTCCACCTTATATTTTGGTGTTCATGTGTGTTGCTTATGTGTGATGCTTTAATATATTCTTACTACATTGTCTAATGAATTCCCGATATACTAATTAAAGTTCAATACATGATAATTTGGGTAAATCGAAAGATATCTGCATATACGTTGGTCGCATTAAGTGCAATTGCGTATACATGCTAGTTCACTAAGCTGAAGTAGCGTATACAAATCAGTTTTGAAAATTGAGGTATTGATCTGATAATACTAACACACCCCCCCCCCCCCCCCCCTCTACGTATTATTTCCAACAAACACAAGGTTACTTCCCCCTACCATACGCAAGAAAAAGGGCAGGTGGAAAGTACTAATAAATTTATGGAGGTGATTCTAACCAAAATTGTATCCACCAACCTCTAGAACTGGGCCACTAAGCTTCCTGAGGCTTTATGGGCCTATCGAAGAAATTGACACAATACTACTAATCACTCACCATACTAGCTTTGTATTGCTAAGGAACCCATTTTCCCAATAGAATTTAAAATTAAGACTCTCAAAATCAAAAGGGAAGTCAAGCTGGATTTGAAAGAAGCATAGAAACATTGGCTACAATAGCTTAATGAATTATATGAAATATGTCTAGCATCCTTACAACACACAACTATTGCTCAACAACAAAGGGAAAAATGGCACGATCACCTCATAAAAAAGAAATCTTTCCGAAAGAGTGATTGGGCACTATTATACGACTCTAGATTCCAGGATTTCTCAGGGAATCTTGAAACTAGATGGTCGAGACCCTATGTGTTTACCGAAGTTCATGATAATGGTACGATGAGCCTTACTACCATTGATGGAGCTGGCATATCTCTCCTTCCCAATGGACATCGATTATGCATGTACCACTAGTTGCTTATGTGGGAATATTTTCTTCAAGAAGCAAGGAATGATTTGAATTTGCAGGTTTTAGATGATCAGGGACGTAACCCTGCAACTACAACCCACTAAAGAATCATTTTTTGAAATTATTTCCAATTCGTACATAATGTATATATTTATTAAGGAAATTGTAAAAAAAAAATTATTAATAATAAATAAATAAATAAACTTCATAGAAAAATAATAAAACATGGGGGAATGTTGTTCTCTTAGGTGACAGTTATTTTTCCCTTAGTAATAGTTTTTCTTCTCTTAGGTCATAGTTGTTTTTCTCTTAGTCATAGTTGTTGTTCTATAAGGTCACAGTTGTTTTTTCCCTTGGTTGCAATTTTTGGTCGCTTGTCATATTTGTTGTTCCCTTAGTCACATTTGATGTTCCCTCAGTCTCAATTGTTGTTCCCTTAGTCACAGTTTTTGTCCCATTGTCAGTGTTGTTGTTCCCTTAGTTGCATTTGTTGATCCCTCAATTTCAGTTGTTGTTCTGTTAGTCACAGTCATTGTTCCATACATCACAATTGTTTTTCCCTTAGGTCACACATGTTATTCTCTAAGGTCATAGCTGATGTTCCCTTAGTCATAGTCGTGGTTCCCTCAATCTAAATTGTTGTTCCCTCTATCATGGTTGTTGTTCCCTTGTCACGACTATTGTTCCCTTAGTCACAACCGATGTTCCCTATGTCTCAGTTGTTGTTTCCTTGATCGCAACCACTATTCCCTTATCACAAATATTGTTTCCTTAGTCACAACAGTTGTTCCCTCAGTCATAGTTACTATTCCTTTATTAAAATTGTTGATTCCCTCTAGTTTTAACCATTTTTTTAATACTAAGTTGTTTCTTTAGAATTCTTTCTTTCATTTTGAATCCCTCCTTGGAATTATGGTAAAATATATAATTCAAGGAGATTTCATAAAACTCCCAAATATCTCAAACAATCTTGATATTGTAATTCCATAAAGATATTCTACACTTCTTCAAAATACCACCTGAAGAATTTTTTTTTTTGTTCAAAAGTCTCCTATAATTATTTGATCTCCTTAAAAATAAATTTTTGGAAGAGAAATGGAAAACTAAGAAGGTAACCATTTCGATACTTTTTACCCCATCCCTAACCCTTAAGGAGTTGATAAGCCACCCCATTCACTGATCTCTTATCATAATAAGACAATAAAGGAATAAAATGGACAAAGGATAGGAGGTCTCATCACGAGTTGGCCTACCATGATCATAGGATATAATGTGGCAACATTACCACTCTAGTCACCAAGCCAGGGTAATGGACTCTGATCATTATATCACAAGATAATAGGTCTCATCACGAACCGACTTGTTCATCCCATTATTTCTAGTGAATGTCATTGTTATAAAATGTTACCATGCCAAAACAATGGCCTTTTGTCAATAATTAAAGAAACACTAAAAAGTCATGAATCTTTAAAAAAAAATTTAAAATGGGACAGTGGTGAATCATTGTGTTAAAATACAACCCTGTCGAAGATATAGATGCTTTCTGGCAGCAGAGCACATGTCTATGGTATTGAAGAACATTTCAAATTTCCATTAAGAAAAACAAGCCATTTCATCGTTTTCATTAGCCATAACAAAGGAAAATCACTGAATTACTATAGGGGCTTATTTGTTTCCCTCAGAAGGTGGTAACGATGATTGTGTATCTATAATTACTTCTTATTCTACATATTAGGAATAAAAGACTTGGGAATTTGTAAATCTACTTTAAATTTATTTTATTAGTTTCCTGTAAAGGAAATCCTTCAATGAAAATATTTAAATCTCTTTCACCTTTTCCTCTAGTGATGGTGTTGACGGTACTGGAAATCCATCAACCAAGGGGATCACCTTGATATGAAGTCCCAACAAGACCTCACACCATTTGTTGTAGCAGTCCTATCTAGTATAAAGGTCGAGCTTCCATATACTTAGAGATTTGTCTTGGCTCTGGCTATCAACACATGAGAGTGTTGCGTTGGTATCTTCAAACAACAAGGTAAGTGTGCTTGGTGATTGTGTAATGTAACTCATGTATATATTCTCTTACTGCAAAGGGGGAGGGTAAAGTGAGCCTCTAAGTGAGAGGTAATAGTACCACCCTTGAAGAGACACAGGCGAACCAAACAATTATGTCCAACACCCAGAAAAATAGTCCGCAATGAATGGAGAAGTCTCTAAAACTGAAGTGAAGGTGAAAACACGTACACCACCAAACGAAATACTCCATACATATGTGACAGTCATTAAAACCAAATTGAAGGAGACAACGTGTAAACCACCCAGTGGAATAGTTCACACAGATGTGACCGTCGTTATAACCAGAAAGAAAAAATGGTCTGTTGAGTATCCCGCAGAGTGGTCCACAAGGATTTGATAGTGGTGATAACCAATACACAATGGTGGTCTATCTAGTATCCCATGGAGTAGTCCATAGGGATGAGACAATGATGATAAACAAGAAAACACTTTCCCAACAATGTAAGTGCTAAAATAACTGAAGTAGTTCAACTATCTTAGTACAGATGAAACAAAAATCAATTACAAATGCCAAAATCATAGTCTTACAAGCATCTATAAAACATGCATGAAAACATGTTGGCCTTAATAGGCTTCTAAATTAAGAAAAAATGCCAAGACAAATATCTACGCCATACATCACTAGTCCTAGTAGTGGGAGATTGGAGCCACTCCTCACTCCTCAAAGAACTGATTGTCTACTCTCAAGGCTATGTGGGAGGAGCCAAGGTGAAAATTCCTTGCTCATACAATAGGGGTATATATAGCCAAGGGTGATACTTGACCCTTGTGACTCTTGGACAATCCTCATGACCATTCAACTTCCTATGAATTTTAAACTGACATGTCTCTTCAACTTCTTGTGTGCATCCATTGGAATTTAACTTTACATTACATTGATTTACAACATATAGGGCCCATATTGGTGATGTGGCCTTGACAACTGATGACACAACTTGACACGACACTACTGACATGTACTCATTGGCTATGGTGTCCATGTCAATTTGCTGCACTGCTAATTGATGGATGTACTCTTGGGTGTGCTTCATCCTCTCCTATGCATGGCTTGATGTTGTGGGGTCTTTAATGGTCTTGTTATTCTAAGATAGTTCCATGAATGTGTTCCTTTCACTTGATACTTGATGCCCTTTGTTCATCCGTCCAACTACAAGTAAGTCTTCTAGAATTTGCGCTCCTTCTTCATATTGTCCTTCATCTTGCCATGATATATTAGTGTACCTATTCTTGCAATTCACTCATGACGGGATGACATCAAATCCAAAAACTATTATTATAGCATGATGCATTTTTTAATGTGTTCCGTGCCTGGGATAGATGATAGGCTGGGAGAGGGCCCAGTAACTGTACATTATGCAGTTCCAGGTGATAGGAAAGAGGATTGATCATTAACATTGTTCATGGCGTAGCTTAGGATTGGATAAGGAACTACGGGGCACAATCTTCATTGTCTGGGAAAATTGTGTAGAGGCCACTAGGAGGAATAATTGCATAGTTAAGAACACTACTCGAAGCTACAAGGTGGGACCCTGAGGAACACCTCTATGCAGTTTCTAGAGGGAAGACAACGGAGGAAAGCAAAGGGACCAGAGGAAAAATCTACGTAGTTTTTTACAGCAGTGAGTCCCGACTGAGGGAAGTCACTAGGAGGACGTCTCTACGCAATTTCTAGGAGAAGTGTAGACTTGGGTCTCTTTTCAATGCAAGGTTATAGAAAGCAGGAAGGAGGCTTATTGAGTCTTCTTGCGAAGTGCGCAACTCATATAGGCAGTGAGGCAAGTTCTACGCAGTTATGGGAAGGAATATCGGCCGCTCACTTGTAGGGTTGCGCAATGCAACTTGCCCGAAGGATAGCCTCAAGCATTACCTAGTTCCATACAGTAGAGCATCAGCATTAAGGAATGAGACTACAGAGTGAAGTTCAATTGGGTTCCAGTCAAGTGAAGTTTTTCTGTTAAGAGATTTTTATGAAAATGGCTAAGTGTGAGAGGCAAGTGCACTTGTGATGACTCGACATTGTGATCAGACAATTAGCATACTTCAACAACATGAAAATAGTGACCACCAAGGAAACATAGAAAAACATGACCCTCTATTGGACTGTCTAGTTCTGAAAGCGACAAATATGACACTTGGGATAGACCTTTGGATGATCGTGATGACACTTGCTCGACAAGGCTTACACTTTGTCTGTGAGTACGATGGATGTTCGCATAGCTAGGACAACCCAAACAAACAAAGACAAACCTTCGAAATCTCAAAGCCAAGTTCACAATAATGACAAAGATATCAACATGTGAAAAGATGATAGTTGGTTAAGCAAGCGAAAGGGAGCAAGACACGTAGAGGAAACACATGGAATGAATTTCAATGCCTGCAACTATGCACGTCATTGAAGAAAAAATGATATGACAATTGTAAAAAGTCTTTCAACCTTGTTACACAAAAATATCGTCACCATGATTATTTGCAGTCAGTATGGGTCTATCATCACTTGTACTGTCCTCCTAAGTAAGTCTCAGACCTCAACTCTTCAAATCAAGCTTTGAAAATGAGAGAAAGACATTAAAAATCAATGTAACTCTGGTTCCACACTCTCTCACTGTCACCTGCGGTCCCACACCTTCTATGTACAAAAACTGAGGACCTGCCCGCTCTGTCCCTAACGGTGTAGGTGCGGACCCCTGTGAAAGTCAAAAGGTGCAAGTTTTATCTTAAAAAACTCACTTTGGGTTAATTTTAGAGGTTTCTAGAAGGAATTTTGATGTGGATTGTTCGCTCTGAGGTGGTTCATGCATCCCAAAAGAGAAGGAGCTAATCCCTTAATGAGAGGAGCTATCCCTTTGAAGGAGGGCTTTATCCCTTTGAAGGAGGACTTAGTGACCTCCCTCCATTGCACTATAAATACAGACATTGGGCTGGTTGCTAAGGAGGTTAGAAGCTGAGCGTTTTTTAGGGTAAATTCTGGTGAAATCAAGACTTCCTAGTTGAGCTTAAGAGGAGAGATCACATACCTTTTTGGCTTCATTAGGGAGTTAGTGAAACTTGTCAAAGTAGAGGAGACTTCTTGCTGGACCCTGGGAGGAGCTTGTACAACATCAAGGCAAAGGTTGTAAAGTTCTTCTTCTTTTGAATTAATACAATCAAACTCATTTTTCTCAACAAGTACCTTATGTTATTTGTTTCATGGACTCCTTGACTTTCATGTTAAATATGTTTTATGCAATTGGCTTTTCAGGTGCTATTTAATTTGTTTGCCTTGTTTGTGTTTGCAGATTCGCGAAAAGGAGCTCATTTGGATCAAAGGAGTGAGGGCATCCACAAGCTTGCATTGGACCTAAGGTAGGCCCTAAAAACACTTGTTTGCTATTGTTTATCAAAGCATATTTAGAGAAAGATAGTGTCTCGTTGGTTTGCTTTTCATTAGGTCTTCTTTAGATTCTAGGAAGGTCTATCTTGTCCGCAAGATTGACTTATTCCGTGTGACAAACCTATAGAAAGATGTGTATTTCAAAATATGTACTTTGTTTTCCATACCTACCCTCCAAGGGTTGTGCATCAAATGGAGTCTTCATGTGGTCGGGATAATATATCATACCTTGGGTTACTTGGTATGATTATCTTATTCCTCAGAGTGTTAAGAGTCCCCTAGCATGTCATCCTTCTTTTTATCATTGAGATACACATCTACACAGTTTCAGGGGGAAGTGACTACTGCAAGATGAGGCCCTGGGAGGACAAAACTTTGTAGTTTCAGGATGCAAGGCAAACTGAGTAGCTAAGGGACAAAGCTGCGTATTTTTTGGAGACAGTGGGTTGCAGCTAAGGGAAGGACACTGGATGAAACAACTGTGCATTTTTGAATGCTAAGGGAGGGTGGAAAAATTTCCCCTTGAAGCAAAACAAACTTGTCTTTTCATTACTAGTGATAATCCCCTTCCCCCAAAGATGACACATAATGTAGAAAGATAAAAATGTGATTGAATATTGAGATAAAAAATGGGAGCTTAATATCATCAGCTTACTAATAAGTGATGAAGGAATGATTGATTACATGATCCACTGTAGGATCCAAAATTTGGGTGCAGGCCAAAATTTTGGAGGGTGTTGTAGCCGCTAAAATAGGTGGTCTTTCAATAAACATATTTTACCCATTGTCGGAGCATAAAGGTTTGTTCCACACACTTTTTCGTGTTTTTTATATAAACCTTGGGTGTCACAAATATCTTGTTTCATCAGAATAAGATACGATTAATCCCTCCAATAACTGAGTCACACGCCTTGCCATTATTTCCTTTTTCTTGGTGACTAATATATCATGTAAAATAAATGTTCTCTTATCTCCATAATTCATGTCGTTTATTTGTCGAATCAATTATAATAAATGGTTAAGGATGTTTTTTAATTGCCTCGGGGGTGGGGGGGGTGAAAATATTAAAAATATAACAAATATTTGTAAAATCTGCAATAATCATTGCATCCTATGGTCTTTTGAATTTTTCAGAACTTCACAATGTTTTTAACCATGGATTTGCTAAAGCTTGTCGTTTCTATTTGTTTCCAATTTTTATCCTTATAGAGACAATGAAAACGGTGGTCACTCAATTTGCAGCAAACATGTATAATTGCAGGTTTCGGAACAGGCACGAAGCATCTTGGATCGGGTGGGATGGACAAAATACTTCCTCTGGTTACAGGGTTTTGAGAGTGAAGTGGCCTTAGAATTCATAAGGAACTTGAACGATGGAATGATGACAGTCAAAGGCAAACAAATTTAGGTGAACGCAGAGGTACTAGCTGAATTAACAGGCCTACCTTCAGAAGGTGAGAAATTGTTTGAAGTGCACACTATGTTACATAATGCAACATCTCTAATTCCAAACCATGGGGAAGAGTTGGTAAGGAAAGGGAAGGGATAGAACCCTACTTCATTTATAGAAGAATGGAAGGAACTAGTAGGAGTGATCCAAAGATATATCTCATGCAACAGATGCTATGATGTGGTAAGAAGGCAACACTTAAAGTTGTTGTTGACATTAAGACAAAATGTAAATCTCAACTTGCCTTATTTTTTGAGTTTACTTCTACATGAAACTACTATGGGACTTAGAAGGTACAAGGATGAAGCTTCTATTCTAAGCTAGCATGGACTGATAAAATTGATAATTGTCAAAAATCTGAACCAATCACAGTTAAATTGGGAGGAATTCTTTGGAATTCCATAAACTTTTCCAAGAGAAGGATCACCTAGCGAAGGACCCAAAGAAATCCTAGTTAATGATAAAAAATGAGGAGGAGCTGAAGAAAATGATAATTTCACGATCTAAGGGACTCCAAAGACTCTTGCTTCTTAAAAATTCACGAGGGAAGAAAAGAGGACAACCTCTATTCTGGTCTATTTACCCAGAAAAAGGAGAAGGTTTACTAAACCTCGAGACTCCATAAACCTTGCGGAACAATTTTTGGAGAAGCCAAATCTCAAACTCGTGAGCAAGATCCCCCTCAATAGCATGAAGTAGAAGTGGCCCAAGTCCTATAGGGGGTGGAAAACATTTTGAATTCAATTGACCTAGAATCTACTGTAGGTTGTTCAAAGGACTCTCCTGATCAAATAACATCATCCATACCTCCAGCCTCTCCTACTGATTCTGTCGCTACTATTATTTTGGAACCTTTAGGAGAGCTTGAAAATATTAAAGAGTGTTTTGTTGACTCCATCGCAACCATTCACGAACCCTCCCCTTCTGAAGAGATATAGTCTCCTCATGAAAACAGGGAAAAAAAGCCAATAACGGCTCTTCCATAGGATCTTGAGATGGTAGAAGCCTTGTTGAACCCAAGTTTGAGGATATAATTGAACTAGTTGAGGAATTGGAGTCTGAAAAACTAGCAACCATTGTTGTTGTTCCCTCTCTTCCAGGTACCTTAGCTAGCAATTTCACATGAATAATTAATAGTGGAGTAAGAAACAAACGAGAAGACAAGGTTAGTAAAGAAATTGAGCAGTTGAAGAAAGAAAATAAGAAACTGTAGAGAAGGGTCCTACAACTCAAAAGAAGGTTCCAAAATAGTAAAATTTAGAGGGATCTTGAGAATAGAGAAGAAAGGAAGCATGTAGTTCAAGAAATTGGGACCCAAACTGAGAATGGAAATATTGTTGCTTCCCCCACTATGGGGACTCAAACTCAGCCAGAAATACCTACTATTGAAGTGGGAACCCAAATAGAGACGCCAAATTATACTACAAGAGGAATACATACCGAACTTGTCCCTCTGTATACTCTTCTTATTATGGAAGCCACAATCCATGTCTTGAATAGGAAAATATAGGAACAACGAGAAACCCTAACACAATATGAGAGGGAGGTAGTTCCCCAAAAATAACATTACAAGTTATTCCAAAAATTTAACGCATTAACATTCATAGAAGATGAAACATATGCAAAATTTCAAGCAACAAGGGGGGAGATTAAAACTCTGGAAAAATGGCTTGAAAAAACTATAGAACAAAAAAAATAGGTTTGTTCTTTATACTTAGACGCCTTGGCATGGAGGCTCCCAACCTGAAACTATGCTTTATGTCTATTGGAGCGATACTTGTTGCTCAAGGTCAAAGATATTGGGTTGGGGAAACCTTATGAATTTAGTAATGTTTCATAGTTCATTGACTCATTTCATAAACAAAATGATAACATGTTATATTTCCTCTGTGAACTGTATATGCATGATTTCATTCTGGAAGATCAAAGAGATGAGAACCCTATCTCTTTCGTAGGGGATGTAAAATTTCAAGCTTTCATATCCTTCTCCAAAAATCAGATTACATGGGAAAAATCTTACGATGTGTTCTAGAGACAAGAACTTGGCCTCGACCTCTATGTCAGAGGGGAACTACGAAGTCCTTTATGCACACTCATCCACCACAAAAGCTTCATGGAGCAGACTCGAGTTTTCGAAGCTTAAGAACGCATTCATAGAGATGTACTAAAGTCAGGGATAGAGTATTTATTGGATATTCGTCTAACGCTCTATAGGGAGCCAAATAGAGGTGGAAGGCCTCAAGTGTGGAAATAAAAAATAGGGAGCCCTTCAATCATTGATGTTTTGAAGCAACAATTGGTAGGGAAAGGTATTACACCCACATGGTATTATAGGAGGGCACTAATTGGATAGGATGTCGATACATGTACCAAATAATTTAGTGCCCTCAAAATTACTATAAGGCTAAGTATGAATTGACTAAAGTAGGTAAGTATGTCGCTCTCTAGGAAGTCTGAAGTAGGAAAGGTTTGCAAAATTATGGAGAGGAATATCACCCAGCTTACTCTCTAGCTTATTTTCATGTTAATTGTTTATTTGCATGAGATCATTCAAACATGTAAGCAAGGGGGAGATGTTGGGCTCCAGAATTGACACATTTTGTTACTCTATTTCCTTATCCTTTCATTAGTTTTCTTAGTCTTTTATGAATATAATATGGTCATTTGTATGTTGTTCATTTTAGAAAATAATTAATAAAGTATTTCACCATTTTATTCTCTCAATGAATTTATTTGAACATGAAAATATGAGTTATGCTTACAATTCAAAACGATAAATGACAAGGATCTCAATAAGTGGATGTTGTTCCCTAGATAGCTAGATAAGAGTGAGCTACACAGAGCTTCTCAGGTTGGTTGTGACCTGGATAAGAAAATATTGACGATCATCATGGGAAGACGAGTTGTGAACGTGATTTTTGACACCTATTCTGAGGGAAATTAAGAGATTTTGTAAGTCAAAATTGAGCATCTTGAGAATCCTTGAATTCTCGGGATCACTCCTTTACTTTTAATTATAGACTTGGTTATAATTATAAAAGAAAGGAATAAAGCGTTAGTGAAGGAGACTTTGTTTTACTGTTATTTTCATGATGATGATGATGATGATGATGGTTGTTAACGTCCACTGAGACCAAATAATGATCTATCGGACCTAAAAAGACAAATTATTTATTTTGATTTAAGATGTTATTCCGATGCTCAAAAGGCTTGGAGAGAAGCCTCCCGAGTTCACTATAATTTTGGCATTGTAAAAGGCTAGAAAGGTCAGTATTGTAACAAAGGTTGTGAAATTGAGATCTAATGTGGTTGTATGCAGGGCACTCTAAGAGTTAGTGGTTTTCATCCTCGATGCTCTGAAGTTTTACAAAAAATGTAATATTGTTGTTGATTAATATAATGGAGACTTACACGATTTATTGTTATTTCTCGCATTGATTTCTCTCTAAGGCGGTTTACTTCTAGTGGTCAAGGGATAAATCTAGGAGTGATTACTGCCCTCTTTATATCATTAAATTCACATTTCAACATTTGTTTTCTTGTTATGAAATTATACGATTTATTTCCAAAATTGATTGATGATTACTTAATTAATCATTACAATGTTAGTTTCTACAACAATTTAAGTAAATATTATTACGATTAGTTATCTGATAATTAATTTCCTAAAACGTTATTCATTCTGTTATTTCTTATGATTGATAGTGAACTGTTAAGATCCAGGTGTGATATTTCCCTCAGCATATTTCTTTCAAGTCAAGTGGGATGTTTATTTTGTGTAATTTTGGTTTCCTAAAAAACCACATGTGCTTAACATAGTTTTTTTCAGAAGGTTCAATGTTTCAATTATCTTAAATAACATTTTTGATTGTTGTGATTTGATGGAGTTGTGTGTAAAGTGTTCTTTTAAGAAATTCTAGTTGCTTCTTGTGGTTTCACGCATTTCCCTTTCAATGGGGCTAGGCAAACTAAGTTCCATAAACATTATTGTTTGCACATACAGACAACCTTGAAACAATTAGACGAGTTTCGGGCTGATAATTTAATGTTTAATGGTTTTTTGGTCTTTTTAAAGAGCAATTAAATAACCCAACACTAGTACAAAGAAGCGTGGCCTATTGATTGTGGGATTCTATAATGTAAAAATCCACTTTGTGTGCTCTATCTCCTATCACACTTGGCTATTTTTCTCAGCTATGGAGAAAACGCACTTGAAAAAATGAAATTCATTTTCCTCCTAGTGGTTTTGTTTTAACACAACCTAATAGCCTACCAGTGGTTAGGTTTGACTACCTCAACTCTTACCTTCGGTGTATCCATGAACCTTGAGCTACAATCTTCTTTTCTCAACTTCAACCCCATGAGAATTGGAGTTGGCGCAAGCTTGTTGTTCCAAATTTTAAACCTCTACAAAATGTTTGCTATATATTGCGCTTAGACATAAAATAAATTTTTTTGTCTCCTTCACTTCTATGCCCAAAAAATATCTTAACAACCCCAAGACAGTCATTTCAAATTCACTTTTCATGACTTCTTTGAAATTATTGATGAGAAAGTCATCAATGCTGTAAAAATCAAATCATCTACATATAAAACAATAATAAGGAGCTTACCATAACTCTCTTTGATGTAGAGATTAAGCTCACCATCACATTTGTTGAAGCCATTGTCCATAAAGTAAGCATCAATCATGTTATACCATGCATGCGGTGCTTTCTTCAGCCCATAAAGAGATTTCCTCAACCTATACACCATGTCTTCTTGGCCTTCTACCTCATAACCAAGTGGTTGTGCAACATACACTTCCACTTTTAGGACTCCATTCGAGAACGTTGATTTTATGTCCATTGGATACTTTTTCCATTTATATTGCACTAAAATCGACACAAATGTATGTACTATCTCCATCCTCATAATTGGCACGTCTCTACATAATCTATTCCATCCTCCTCCTTGTATCCTTTGAAAATTAGCCTAACTTTATGCCATTCAATCTTCTCGTCGACATTGATCTTGGTATTATAGAGCCACTTCACTCTAATGACTTATTTTCGTTATGGAAGGTCCATTAACTCCCATGTGTTATTCTTTTCTATTGCTTTTATTTCTTTTTCCATTATCACAACCCATTTTTCTTCTTTGACTGCATCCACAAAATGAATTTGGTCATCTACATGAAAAAATAATGCAAATAAGGAATTCATAACAACACTACTATCAACTTCATATTTCTCATAAATTTCATTTGAATTTATGAATTTTGGTCTTCTTATGATTGCAGAAGATGGGCTTGACATGTCACTTGGTGTTGCGATTTGCGGCTTGCTTGGAGAAGTTCTTGCTTGACTGCGCGAAGCTATTCTATTATTTGTTGATGGTGCTACTTGTTGCCTGCTTTGTTGCACTTGAGTATGAGTAGAGGGAGTCATGGTTGAGGAATTACTTGTTGCTGCCAATTCCTCTTTGTCCTCATGTGGTCATGCTTTGACATTGACTGTCTTTTCTAAACTTCCATCCCATGCTTCCTCTTCTATGAATTGCACATCTTGGCTAATTATGACCTTCTTGGTTGATGGATTGTACAACTGTTATGCCTTAGATTCATCACTATATCCAAAAAATATGCATTTATCCCCCTTGGTGTCTAGCGCCTTCCTAAACTCATCTGGGACCGGTGTATACGCCACACATCCAAACACTCTCATGTGACTGACACCATGCTTTCTTCCAATTCATGCCTCTTCAAGAACTAAATACATGAAACTTTTGGTTGGACACATATTCATGATATATTCTACACAAGTGACAACTTCAACCCAATAATCATCTGCCAAATGTTTTTCCTTCAACATACTCCTTGAAATTTCCGTAATGGTCATATTTTTCCTTTCCGCGGCACCATTTTTCTGAGATGTATACCTTGTTGTATATTGGTTGTGAATTCCATGCTTCCTGCAAAATTGAAGGAAGTCATTTGAGATGTATTCGCCACCTTTTTGAGTCCCAAGGCTTTGATGTAGTGTCCACATTTCTTCTCAACAAGAGCTTTGTATTGACGAAAGCATTCAAACACTTCACTTTTCTGTTTTAGAAAGTAGACCCATGTCTTCCTTGTGTAATCATCTATGAAGGTCAAGAAATAGTAGCTACCACCAATTGATGGTGCTTGCATTGGTCCACAAAAATTTGAATTGATAATCTCCAAAGGTGCCTTTTCCCTTATTGACTTTCCTACTAGAAATGTCTCTCTATGTTGTTTGCCCAAGATGCATCTTTCACATAGGCTATCTGGTTTTTCTATGAGTGGTAATACCTTCACCATGGCTTTCCTATGCAGAAAATTCAAACCTCCAAAGTTGAGATGACCAAATATCAAATGCCATAACCAATTTTAATCTTTGACCTTTGTTTGATAGTTTACTTCTGTGACATCTGCAACTTTTATTTCATCCTCTTGTGAATTCATTGATAGTTGTGCTTGTGCACCTTCTTCCTTCAAGGGTGATTTTATCTTTAGGGGAAAAATCATATTTCTTGTCATCTGAACTTTTGCAATCAGTTTTCTTCTTGGAGGCTTATCCAAAATAGTGTGCTCATCATTTTTGAAAAATACATTGTAGCCCTTTTGCATGAGTTGTCCAATGCTTATGAGGTTGTGCTTTAAACCACGGACAAAATAAACAACCCACATGCATTTCTTCTCCCCCTTATTTGTTAGAATATTGACTCTACCATTTCCCATGATAGAGACTTTTCTATCAGTCCCTAATGTCACTTCAGATTTCATACTTTCATCTAGATTGGAAAACATTTCTATGTTCCTTGTCATGTGGTTGCTACACGCTGAATCTAGAAACCATACATTACTTTCTTTTTCTTGTGCTAAATTACAAGCTAAAAACATGCTATCATGCCTTTTATTTTCCTTTGTCAAATCTACACTTGGTTTGTTACTTATCTCATATTGCTTCTTTCTACATTTATTTTCATAATGACCATACTTCTTACAATAATGACATTTAACGTGAGATTTATCATACGTATGACCTTGTAATTGATTTTGGCTTGGGCCTTGACTTGAATTTTGATTGTTGCCTCTTCCACTTGAGCTTCAAGGGATGCTTCTTCCACTTCTTTGTGGGATTCTTCCTCTTCCTCTAGCATTTGATATTCCTCTTCCTCTACCTTGACAAAATGAAACATGTGTCTTGAAGGCATGCTCCAGTGAGGAGCTTGTTTCTCTATTGAGTCTATGTTCATGAGAAATCAGTGATGCATGAAGATCATCCAATGAAAAATGTTAGAGATCCTTTTCCTTTTCTATGGCCACAACAATGGTATCAAACCTTGCTAGTAGACTTCTCAAAACATTCTCAACTATACTCATTTCTTCAAGTTTCTCACCATGAGACCTAATTTGAGTAACCAATATAATTATATGTGTAAAAAATGAGTCTACATTCTCAGACTCTTTCATAGAAATTGTCTCAACGCCTCTCATTAGCATTTGTAGCTTTGATGTCTTCACTTTTGACATGCCTTTGTAGGTTGTCTTGAGGGTGTCACATGATTGCTTCAACTTTTTTGTTGCTACAACCCTTGGGAAAATTCTTTCATGGAGTCCTTGAAAGATGTAGAAGAGGGGTTTTGCATCCTTCTTCTTGTTGTCCCTCAATAAATCCCTTTCTGCTTGAAACAAGGCATTGCATGCTTCTACATCTACTGCTTCGTTTCTCCACCAAATCCCAAATGTCTTGAGAAGAAAGCAAAGAATTCATTGTAATATCCCAATAATCATATTTTTTTCCATTAAACTAAGGTATCTGAGGATTAGGCAAACTTGTGGTGGATGTTGCCATTTTTGAGTGTAATTTTTTTCTACAAATAAACTCCTGAAATTTACCTTTAAAACAATTTTTAATTATGAGTAAAAACATTTGTTTTACACTAACAAAGTTTAACCCAAGTTAATAAGTTTTATAGGGGCAGAAGAGATGAGTCTCCTTCAACAAAAATGACAAGTGGACAGAGGCTTTAAAAAAAAAAATTAACTCACTACAAAACAGAGTAAACAAGTGGACAGAGGCTTTAAAAACATAAATTTAGCTCACGACAAAACAGAGTAAAAACATAATAAAGTTTGAAAAATTTAACTCACTACAAATCCTTCAACAAAAATCACAACTGGACAGAGGCTTTAAAAACATAAATTTAACTCACGACAAAACGAAGTAAAACATAGTAAATTTTGAGAAATTTAACTCACTACAAAACAAATTAAAAACAGAGTAAAGCTTGTGTAGAGCTATAAAAAGGGTCTCTTTCACCTCTAATTACCTGACATTAATATGTCAATCCGGGAGCATTTTGTTATTTCAAAGAGTGTCTCAGTCTGAGGTTATCATTTGCCAGAGTAATGCTAGTAGTACAATGTTCAGAAATACAAGAGTAAACGGATGCTTCTCTACAACTAAGCTACTCCAAAAGAATAAATCACAAACTCAGAAGACTAGGCAACTTATCAGTCAAGGGTTCGGTGGCGATAACCCATCCCTTTGGAAACTGATGGAAAGGAAATTAGAAAACAGACCGTGGATCTGGGAGCCAGACAATAAATTCCAAGGCCCACTACAACCTTAGATCGTCTCTCACACCAAAATAACAAACACTAGCAAATGGAATGGCAGATAAGAAAATGGAACGACAAATAAGAAATCGAACAACAAATCTATAATGGAACAACAATTCTTAAATGGAGCAACAGCTATGAAATAGAATCAGCAACTAAGTTTCGCGAGAAATAACAAACTTAATCTACCAAATCAAATGCATTAATCATAATCAAACAACAACCCTTCACTCTTAAGGCAGATCGAACAACACACACCAATCGAACAACACAGATTACTGATAAGTTATGGAACATCACTTTAAAACCATATACGCACACAACACGCTTAAAGAGTAATCTGATCCAAATATCAATCTTAGTTAGAGGGAATATGACTGCATTTCAAAATAGAACAACATCGCTCATCAATTCAGCAATCGTAAAGAACAGAACTCCTAAGATAAATTCTATAACATGAATGAACAGATGCACAACACAAAAGCTCTGTAATGGGATAGTAAGAGTACTTTGTTAAGACTAGTAATATTCAATCAACTCTGAAACGAACAGTAATATGATGCAGAGTCAATAAAATAGTTATGTCTGTAGAAACCTTAATGAATTAAACTTAACAGAGCATGTGATGTAAACTTATAAAGAATATCAGATTACCAAATAACGACGATAAGCAAAGCACGGAAAAATCAAATCGTAATGATACAAGAGCAAGTGTCCTCTAGGGTCGGGCCCTTAGCCTCCCGGGGTACACCGCTTTAGGTCAATCGAGACTCAGAGATGAAGTAATCACCAAGTTTTTATTAATGCATGAAGTAAAGTTACAGTAAACCAATTCTTATCGAGACTCGATGATCAAAGTTGTGATCTTAACAAAAATTACATAAAAGCATAATTCATGTCTAACTCTCCCCGACCTAAAAATTTTGTCCCTTTTATAAGGGTGACGATAGAGATGTCTAAGTATAAAAATAGATAAAGCAGCGATCCATCAGGATCAAGGATCCTGAGGGATTCGCCGAACCGTTAATCCTTAATCATCTCTTTTCCCTCCTGCGCCGAGCTGGTGTCTTCACCTCCTTTTCAGGGCCGATTTGCTTTGATCTTCTTAGCCTTGTTTATATTCGGTTTCCTGTCAAAGGGACAACGGTTACCTCGTCCTTGTCCTTTCCTTTGGAAAAACAACCCCTCGTTTTCACCCCTTCCCACATGAGGAAATGACAGTTGTCAGCGTTTTAGTCCTGCATATTAATCTCACATGTTTTGTTATAATTCTTTATCGTCTTCCAAGTTCATGATGCAAAAAGGTTTGCAAGTTCTACTAAAAAGTTATTAAATGATCATAAAAAACATACCTTTTTAGTACTCCACACACCACCTTACTTACCATGTTTAATGCCCTCATGAAAATGTTGTAGTTGACATGAAAGGCAGTGAGAGAATAGGCTGGAGATGGAATCTCATGCGGAGACCTACAACCATGATGAGTAACTAGGTAGTCAAAGAAATGGCATGTCTGACCCTCAGGCATCTCATACAGGGCTTGGTATCCGGGTGCAGGGTGCCAAATAATTGGACTCTCGAACCTATATCCTAACCAGGATGGCCCAGCTCTCAAAATGCTTTCGCCATAAAGGTGCAAATGATTGGCGGGTAATTTAAAATTTTCATACTTAAACGTTTCCCTAAGCTAGATATTCGGATTAGAGATTTGATACCGAAATTTAGTTGCATCAATGGCAAGGTCTTTCATAGAAAGAAAGTATTCTAATCCCTGTCGAATGAGTGCCTCATGCATGGGTCCTAATGTTTCAATGACACCCAGAGTCTTCATGAGGTTTCTATGTGCTTTCCACAACTGTACTAGGTTCCTAGGCTCAGCCCTTACCCACAAATCTGAGCCGTTTTCTTGCCTCTGGAAAGTATTATAGGCTTTGAGCCATTTAATTTGATTAACCCCTAATGAGATGAATGCCTGCAATTGGATGTCTCCAACAAAGGGGCCAGGGTTCAGCTCAGTCTTCTGGTCTAGTACAAGGTTATGTAAACAGAACTCACACAGCAGTCTCTGGACTTTTACCCCGTAGTGTTTACAGCAGTCTATAAAATCATTGATAGTGTTAATTTGTATGGGAGCACCTGCTTTAATAGCGTTTATTTTTAATTGCAAATACCGTTCCAGTAAAAATAGGGCATAATTTTTGGTAGGGGCCCTACATGCTAAGACGTCATTGTATAAAGAACACAAGGTATCCATCTACTTGATAACAATATCTAGCCTACGAGTTACCTTTGCAACTTTCTCTTGTTCCTTTCGCCACCCTTCAAAAGCCTAGCTTTCGGATTGATTGACATTCCTAAGTTGCTGCTGTAGCTCTTCATACTTTTCGCGAGGGACCGTTTGCTCTCTAAGATTTTCTGCTTATTGCTAAGCTTTCTTCAACACCTTGCGCAATGTTACTGTTTTTGGATCTCTTCTCCATGCAGCAGTGGAGGCCAGGAGTTTTACCTAAACTTTCTTATTGCGTTGCTTTGAGTTCAGATCCCTTATCACTCCTGAAAGTGGTGCCTCCGTCTGAATTTCCTTATCACAGGTCATCATATCATCCATTTCTATTTTAACGTGGATATCAGTCTGTTGTTGTTCCTTTTCAAATGGAACAACAGTCTGTTCCTTAGAATCATTTGGAGCAGCAACTGGGTTTTCGACAGGGTTTTGAACAGTAGGACGAATTATGATCCTCCGCCTCTTTGCCTTGCATGGTTTTGCTGGAGTGGTCACCTTTTTCTTTCTTGAAGTCCTTTTTACCCTCTACCTTGGTTTTAGGATCCTAATCTGCTAGTGGAGCTGGACTATTATGCTCAATAATCTCCGCTGTTCCTTTCACAATTCTTTAATTTCCAAAGTTTCGTTAGAAGGAACAGCAGGCTGTTCACTACTGCCTCGACTGTGACTAGTCCCTGGATCTTCCTTCTGGGGTGTTTCTTCATTGTTCTGCTCTGGCTATTCTGGGATAGGAACCCTAACTGGTTCTCTCAATTCTTGGACAACTTCTTTTTCTGCCCCTGCTTCCTCCAAAATTTCTTCTGGTGTCTTCTGGTAAGGAACGAATTGTTCCTATTCAGTATCTCCTATTGTTTCTTTATCATGAACAGGAAGATTTTCTTCTTCTGCCTCTTTTTCATGTGGTTTTTCAGGTGCATTTTCCTCCTAGGGTTTGTCATGGGGGTCTGATGGACTAGAAGGTTGGCCATATTCACCCATATTGGCCAAGACTGTGACCAATTCGTCTTCTCCCACTGGGTC